>CM075883.1:7489414-7649414 GCA_038021265.1 Cyprinella venusta | reverse complement strand
ATTAATCATTTGGTAAACCTATAGATTTTCATTTCAGCAATATGGATTTTGAGAACTACAGAAATAAAATGTGTGTTTGTATGATTATTTACGTAAATTACCACACATGATGAATACTCGTTATAGCTAATTGATTTCACATAGTGGTAACCACAATTGGCCACTATATACTGTAACATTCATTGTGATGTGGATGAGAATCTATGGTCAAATGTTCAGGACAGGCTTGATCCAAATTACAGTAATTTACTGTAATGTGTGCACTAAATGTTATGTTTTGTCCTCATTTAGTTACATTTCATTATAGAAAGTATATGTTACAATTATATCTGAAAAATAAAAACTATATGTAATTTGCCTAAATGATTGTAGAGGATGTCTTCATTGATCCTTCACTTGATTACATATATGATGGATATTTGGAAATTATAGATTATGTAAATGTTGGGTACTGTAAGTGTATTGCCTAATGTTACAGTAAAACTGTGTAATCTGTCTTTTATACTGTAGCATATTCATTTCAGCACTTCTAAGGCCGATTTGAAACATGTATCTTGCATTGTTTGCTGTTGGATGAACTGATTGTTAAAAGTACTAAACTGAAATAAGATCATATTGTTGTGTTTTAGTGATTAAACCAAATGTTCTCATTACATATTACAATAATCTTGTGTTTGAAATAATGATTATGTGGACTGAAAACATGTGCAACTGACTGAAAGCATTACATCAGGTTTTGAAAGAATGACTAGCTGCGTTACAAGTGTGATCAGTTTGGATTTTTGTACTAAGAGTTTTGAAAATGTACACCTTACTTGTGAAAATAGTACCAAAGCGAATAAAAAAAACCTATAAATATTCATACAAACACACATTTTATTTCTGTAGTTCTCAAAATCCATATACTCAGACTGATCTCATGAAGTAGCGTGTGTATGACACGCCAATTCGTATTTCCATTTGTTGATATACTGTATATTGCTGAAATGAAAATCTATAGGTTTACCAAATGATTAATTGATTAACCATTAAGATATGTTGGATTAAATAATAGACAAAAGTATTAAACTGAACAAAAAAAGATGCAAATCAAAAGTTTGATAGTAAGAGCTTTATGAAAGGCAGTTACAGTGAATGAAACAATAATGTAGATGAAACACTTATTTTGTGTTGTGAAAAGGATACTTTGTGATTGTGTGAATTGTACTAACACAGTTGAAAACATGATGAAATGTTTGAAAAAAGTGCACTTTTGATGATCTGTTGTGATATTAGCACTAAGAGTTTCGAAAATGTACACCTTACTTGTGAAAATAGTACCAAAGCGAATAAAAAAAACTGTTGTGCAAGAATGCGCGCACACAACTTGCAGGCTGCGTTTGT
Organism: Cyprinella venusta; assembly: GCA_038021265.1. Lineage (NCBI taxonomy): Eukaryota > Metazoa > Chordata > Actinopteri > Cypriniformes > Leuciscidae > Cyprinella > Cyprinella venusta. The sequence continues at coordinate 7,648,031 of CM075883.1, read as the reverse complement.
GGGTGGAAAGAGCTCTAATGAAGATATAAAACACAAGCACATAACCTCAGGTCAGCTTAGAGATGCGAAGAACTTTGATGCTGTTTACGTGCGGCTGTTTCCCTATTGATTTGATTTGCATCATCAAAGACCATGTGATCCATTGCGCCTGCATGCTTTATTTAAAATGGAGGAAGGATCCAGTGCTATAAACACTTAAAAAAATGTGCAGTTGCATTGGCATGTAAAGAGCGTGTAACATCCAAGCAACGCAGCAGATTTCCTTTTCTAAATTCATCTGGTTATTCAGGCCACGGTGCTATAAAAAAGTGCCAATCGCGTTGTGCAGAGAGAAGAGCAATGGGACAGCCACGGGGCTTTTAGCATGGTTTCCACTGGCTCGACTAAATATAGACGAATCCGAGATCTTATTAACCTGCTAAATGAAGCTATACCTCGTGCACTGCTGTGTTTTAAAACAGGTTCAGGTCTGTGGGGCAAAATGCGCTCTCGTTTTGAAAGCATGACAAGGTTGGCGAGCTTCAGTTCTCTTTGAGCATTATGGCATTACACATTGAACAGTTATCTGTAAGATTCATGCGCAAGCACATTTTTAAAAGGTCAGAGAATATAATGCAACAAACCTCATTGTTAAGCGATGAAGGTTTTATATGAGCATTTGGTGAGATGAAATAGCCATGTGTTTTGCCTAAGGACTGCTATCTGTAGTGCTTTGTTTAATTATCTGAGTTGCAAGCCATAAAAATGTGGCCAAATTGCACTGCTGAATTCAAGCTTTCCTACTCGTTTTTGGTAACACTTTACAATATGGGTGCAATAAAATGCATTAATTCATACTTAACTAATGCACAGATAATCATGAGTTAATATGTAACTCATGAAGAACTAACCCATTAATTAATGATTACTGCATCAGCAACTAATAAAGAGTCTATATGATTAATAGATTAAGTAATACATGAATTGCTATTAATTCAATGTGTCATTGTGTATTAATTCCTTAATAACATATTTTATTAACTAATAGAGTAAATTAATGTGTTAATTACCACAATTAGTCAAAGCTATGCACTTCAACTTCCAGTTGTCTGCTTTAATTAATCATTAGCTAATGATTTCCAAAGATATCATTATGTTATGACTTTACTTGTTGGGGCACATCATTATTAACTAGTCATTTAGTAATTGTAGTAATTTGCACATGAATTTGCACTAACAATGAAGTAATTAATCATGTATTAATGCACATTAGTGTACCTGTCATATTATCTGGAAGATGAAATCCAAGGCTTTGGCTCATTCTGGCAATTAACATATTAATTTACACTATTAGTTAAAAAAAATAGTTATCATGGAATTAATCCATTATATATGAATATATCAATTATATATTCAATTAATAACAATTCATGTATGAACTAATACATTAACCTTACAGACTCTTAATTAGTTCCTAATGTGGTAATCATTAATGAATAGCTTAAATAATCATTAGTTACGCATTAATTCAGTATTATCTGTGCATTAGTTAAGCATGAATTAAGGCTTTTTAGTGCACCCGTATTGTAAAGTCTTACCTTGTTTTTTAATGTGCTGTCCCTGAATTTACATTCAAATAACAAATTATGAAAAGAATTATGTCTATCCTTGGGAAAATAGATCATGCTAACCTTTGGTTGGAGGGTTTTCTTTGCATAGTTTTTGGTGGCTGCTGAATAATGCTCAATGTGCTTTAATTTTGTGTTTTTAGAGCTGCCTTACAGCAGAATTGAATTCTTTTGCATCATTGAATCATCATATTCCTGCTATCATTGTAAAGCTGCTTTGAAACAATCTATTTTGTATGAAGCGCTGTAGAAATAAAGGTGAGTTGACTTGACTTGGCGTCTTTGTCTTGCTTTGTCTGACGCATTTGGATCATTGAAATCCATCATCAATGAGACCGACTGATGCCAGTAGCCTTTTAAAGAGCAATCAATTCTTCTGAGATGTGGGACATATTTTACCTCTAAAATCTAATCTATTAAATAAGATCAGAAAAAGGAAATCCAAGGCACTCTTCTTTAGAAAATTAAAAAGCCTTTATTGGACTGGCTATATCATGATAGAAAAGTAAAAAAAAAAATGTGGGGGAAAAATAACCCACTTGTAGCGGCACAAACAGCCTTCTTTATATTTTTTTAAACAAACAATTCCCTCTTTTGTAGATGCTAATTGGATTGGGAACACCTGAATGACAAATAGCCTGCATATACAGTTAAGGTCCACTAGGAGGTGGATACAAAAAAAAAAAAAAAATATTGGAAAAAAAAAATAAAAAAAATAAAATTATATTAAAAAATAACATTAAAATTAACTTATTAAATTAACTAAAATTACCAAAATTAAATATCTTATTTAATAGAAAGAGAGAATATATATATAGATGCCGTTGGGCATCAACATAAGTGGCAATTTCCATGGAAGAAAGCAACATTCAACCAAGGGAAGAGAAGATGGAGGAGAAAGAGAAGGACTGATTGAAAATTGAACGAATGAACTGAGATTTGCCTCTTATGGCTCAGTATGAAGTCCCTATTCTGCATCACAGACATCCATTCATATTTCATCCCTGTGATCTCAAAACTGAATACAATTTGAATTTCCCACTGTTGGTAAATTTAATGTAGTGATGCATCACTTAACTACATCAGAGCAGCTGTATCAGTAATCGTTATTTTAGCAGTAACAAGCTGCTTTTCAAATAGCAGTGTAGTGCCCAAACTGAACACTGTCCACCGTTTTAAAGTCACATTATTTGGACATGCAGTTTTCCTGCCAAGAGAGTCAATAATCAAATGTTTTCTCCTAACATGTCCTCTCTCTCATATGCAATGGACAACTGATTCAGTGAATTGTTACATTTGGATGATTTATAAAATAACTGATTCAAAACTGCTGACTTTTTTTGAGGCCCCAATTGAGTTATTTATGCCGCTTTTCTATTACAAGTTCCAGCTCGACTCGCCTCACCTTCATTGAGGCGTCTTCTACCTGAAGCTTTTGACCATGCGTCAACATCCGACACTTGAGGCACCCTTTAGCGTCAGTGAGATGACGCTATCCTAGTGGTCTAACCCTACCCCAGACCTAAACCTACCCGCGTCATCTAACTGACGCTAAAGGTAAAGCATCAGTTAGATGATGCCCTAGGGTAGCGTCATCTAACTGACGCTAAAGGGTGCCTAAAGCGTCGGATGTAGAAGCATGGTCAAAAGTGTCAGTTAGATGACGCCTTGGGATGAGAATACATTGAGTACCGCCACAAATAGTACCCAGTCATCATAGCGACGCCTTTCGTTCCTCGCTGCCCCATCAAGCTCTCGTTGGATCCTCTCTTCGGCAACAAAGGAAAGTCTGCACCTCCTCGTTTGACCACAGTGTGTTCTTCCGACTTGCCATAATAATAGTAGTAAGTTTAGTAACTATCTCTGGCCAAACTATTTAAAAATGGCGGGGCGGTTCTGGATACTCCAGCTGCCGCGTGCAATGATGACGCAGTGAATGGTGACGATTCTCTCTGACCAATCAGCTGTTAGCATTATTTTCACGTTACGTTTTAGTATCGCCTCAGCTCGCCTTAGCTCACTCAGAACCTCGCCGGTGGTGATACAAAAAAGTACCTGAAAGAAGGTACAGGTACAACTTTTACACGGTGGAAAACCAAACAAAAGCGAGCTGAGCCGAGCCAAGGCGAGTCAAGTCGAGCTGGTACTGTGTAGTGGAAAAGATCCAAAAGTAAGTATTTAGTTCTAAATGTATATATGTTTGTGTATATACACTGAACAAAATTATAAACGCAACACTTTTGTTTTGCCCCTATTTTTCACAAGCTGAACTCAAAGATCTAAGACTTTTTCTATGTACACAAAAGGCCAATTTCTTTCAAATATTGTTCACAAATCTGTCTAAATCTGTGTTAGTGAGCACTTCCCCTTTGTCGAGATAATCCATCCACCTCACTGGTGTGGCATATCAAGATGCTGATTAGACAGCATGATTATTCCACAGGTGTGCCTTAGGCTGGCCACAATAAAAAATGTAAAAAAATAAGGTTGATTGTGGCCTGTGGAATGTTGGTCCACTCCTCTTCAATGGCTGTGCAAATATTGGATATTGGCAGGACCTGGAACATGCTGTTGTATATGCCGATCCAGAGCATGCAAGAACTGGGATGTTTTCAGTTTCCAGGAATTATGTACAGGTCCTTGCAACATGGGGCTTGTGCATTATCATGCTGCAACATGAGGTGATGGTCGTGGATGAATGGCACAACAATGGGCCTCAGGATCTCGTCACGGTATCTGTGCATTCAAAATGCCATCAAGAATATGCACCTGTGTTCGTTGTCCATAACATACGCCTGCCCATACCATAACCCCATCGCCACCATGGGCCACTCGATCCACAACGTTCAGCAAACAGCTCACCCACACGGCACCATGCACACTGTTTTCCATCTGCCCTATACAATGAAAACCGGGATTCATCCATGAGGAGAACAGTGCCAGACACCATCAAATGTGAGCATTTGCCCACTCAAGTTGGTTACTACAACGAACTGCAGTCAAGTCAAGACCCCGATAAGGACGATGAGCATGCAGATGAGCTTCCCTGAGACGGTTTCTGACAGTTTGTGCAGAAACTCTTTGGTTATGCAAACCGATTGTTGCAGCAGCTGTCCGGGTGGCTGGTCTTCGATCTTGGAGGTGAAGATGCTGGATGTAGAGGTCCTGGGCTGGAGTGGTTACATGTATGTGATTGTGAGGTCTGTTTGATGTACTGCCGAATTCTCTGAAACGCCTTTAGAGACGGCTTATGGTAGAGAAATGAACATTAAATTAACAGGCAACAGCTCTGGTGGACGTTCCTGCAGTCAGCATGAATGAATGTGTTTGGGATGCTCTGGATCGGCGTATACAATAGCGTGTTCCAGGTCTTGCCAGTATCCAGCAACTTTGCACAGCCATTGAAGATGGGTGGACTAACATTCCACAGGCCACAATCAACAACTTTTTTATTGCAAAAGTGTTGCGTTTATAATTTTGTTCAGTGTATATACATATACAGTCAAACCAGAATGTATCCAGACACATTATCACAGTTTATTCACTATGTTTAGAAAATGGTACTACAATATGACAAAAATTGAGAGTTATCAAATCAGTTGATATTTCACTGGTTTTGGCACATCTTTCTGTTAGACTGTCTCATAAATGAATTAGGTTGAATAGCTGTCAGCTGTTAAATTTATGTACACAATTAGATAATACCAATTAAGGTGAACCAATTAGCAAACAATGTTTCATTTTGTTCAATCTGTGATGTAAAAAGATTGCATTAGCAATTAAAAGAAAAAACCCTTACCTTTATTTTCATAATATAAGTAAATGCATAGCCCATATGTTTGTCTTGTAAGTGAACATGTGAATGAAAACAGTAGATATTAAATGTCTTATTATCATTCAATTGAATTTTTACAATCCTGTATCCATTCAGATTCTGCTCCAGCCCCTGAGCACTGTCCAGTGTCCGCTCCAGCTCATGAGCACAGTCCAGTATCGACTCCAACACATGAGAACAGTCCAGTGTCGGCTCCAACCCCTGAGTGCAATCCAGTGTCGGGTCCACTCCAAAGTTCATTCCAGTCCCTGAACACAGTCCAGTATCCGCTCCAGCCCATGAGCACAGTCCACTGTCCACTACAGCCCATTACCACAGTCCAGTGTCAGCTCAGGCCCCTGAGCACAGTCCTGTGTCCACTATAGTCCATGAGCACAGTTCAGTGTCCGCTCCAGCTCTTGAGCACTCTCCAGTGTCCACTCCAGGCCATGATCACATTCCAGTGTCCAATCAACCCCCTGAGCCCAGTTGAGTGTCGGGTCCAGCCCCTGAGCCCACTGCAGAGTCCACTTCAGTCCCTGAGCACAGTCGAGTTTCAGGTCAAGTCCCAGATATCTGTCCAGTCTCCGCTCCAGCCTCTAAGCACAGTCCAGAGTCCACTCCAGCCCATGAGTACAATCCAGTGTCCACTCCAGCCCATGAGCACAGTCAAGTGTCAGTCCTAGCCTCTGAGCGCAGTCAGTCCAGTGTCGTGTCCAGACCCTGAGCCCACTCCAGAGTCTATTTCAGTCCCAGAGGACAGTCCAATGTTGGGTACAGCCCCTGAGCACTGTCCAGTGTCCTCTCTAGCCCATGAGCACAGTCCAGTGTCTGCTCCAGCCCATAAGCACAGTTCAAAGTCTGCTCCAGCCCCTGAGCGCAGTCCAGTGTCCACTCCATCCCATGGGCCCATTCCAGAGTCAACTTCAGTCGCTGAGAACATTCCAGTGTCCACTTCAGCCCCTTAGCACATGTCCAATCCAGCCCCTTAGCTCCTGCTCCAGCCCATGAATACTGTCCAGTGTCTGCTCCAGCCCATGAGCACATTCCTCTGTCCATTCCAGCCCATTAGCACAGTCCAGTGTCGGCTCCAGCCCCTGAGCCCACTCCAGAGTCTACTTTAATCCCAGAGAACAGTCCAGTATCGGCTCCAACCCCTGAGTGTAATCCAGTGTCGGGTCCACTCCAAAGTTCATTCCAGTCCCTGAACATAGTCCAGTGTCCGCTCCAGCCCATGAGCACAGTCCACTGTCCACAACAGCCCATTACCACAGTCCAGTGTCAGCTCAGGCCCCTGAGCACAGTCCAGAGTCCGCTCCAGCCCATGAGCACAGTCCAGTGTCCGCTCCAGCCCATTAGCACAATCCAGTGTCAGCTCCAGCTCCTGAGCGCACTCCAGTGTCCAGTTTGGTCCCTGAGAACAGTCCAGTTTCTGCTCCAGCCCTTGAACATAGTCCACTGTCCGCTCCAGCCCATTAGCACAGTTAAGTGTGCCTCTAGCCCCTGAGCACGGTCCAGTGTCCACTCCAGCCTAAGATCCCATTCAGTGTCGGGTCCAGCCCCTGAGCCCAATCGAGTGTCCACTTCAGCCCCTAAACACAGTCCAGTGTCCACTCCAGCCCCTGAGATATATTCAGTGTCCACTCTAGCCCATGGGCACAGTCCAGTGTCTGCTCTAGCGCATGAGTACTGCCCAGTGTCCACTCCAGCCCATGAGCACATACCACTGCCCACTCCAGCCCATGAGCATAGTCCAGTGTCCACTCCAGCCCCTGAGCGCATTCCAGTGTTGGGTCCAGGCCCTGAGCCACACCAGTGTCCACTCCAGCCCTTGAGCACAGTCCAGTGTCAGTTCTAGCCCCTGAGAGAAATCCAGTGTCTGGTCCATCCCCTGAGCCCACTCCAGAGTCCACTTCAGTCCCTGAGCATAGTCCAGTGTCTGGTCCAGCCCCTGAGCACTGCCAGGTTTCCACTCCAGCCCATGAGCAAAGTCCAGTGTCTGCTCCAGCCCATTGGCATAGTCTAGTGTCGGCTCCAGCCCCTGAGTGCAGTCCAGTGTCCACTCCATCCCATGGGCCCACTCCAGAGTCAACTTCAGTCCCTGAGAACATTCCAATGTCCACTCCAGCCTCTGAGCACTTTCCAGTGTCTGCTCCAGCCCATGAGCACATTCCACTGTCCATTCCTGCCCATTAGCACAGTCCAGTGTTGATTCCAGCCCCTGAGCACAGTCCAGTATCGGCTCCAGCCCCTGAGCACAGTCCAGTGTTGACTCCATCCCATGAGCACGGTCCAGTCTCCACTCCAGCCCCTGAGCACAGTCCAGTGTTTGCTCTAGCCCATGGGCACTGTCCAGTGTCCGCACCAGCCCCTGAGCGCAGTCCAGTGTCCACTCCATCCCATGGTCCCACTCCAGAGTAAACTTCAGTCCCTGAAAACATTCCAGTGCCCACTCCAGCCCCTGAGCACTGTCCAGTGTCCACTCCAGCCCATGAGCACAGTTAATTGTCCGCTCTAGTCCATGGGCACAGTCCAGTGTCCTCTCCAGCCCCTGTGTACTGTCCAGTGTCCGCTCCAGCCCATGAACACAGTCAACTGTCCGCTCCAGCCCATGAGCACAGTCCAGTGTCCGCTCCGGCGCATGAGCACAGTCCAGTGTCCGCTCCAGCCCATGGGCACAGTCCAGTGTCGGCTCTAGCCCATGAGCACATTCCACTGTCCATTCCAGCCCATTAGCACAGTCCAGTGTTGTTTCCAGCCCCTGAGCACAGTCCAGTTCCCACTCCAGCCCATGAGCACAGTTCATTTTCTGCTCTAGCCCATGGGCACAGTCCAGTGTCCGCTCCAGCCCCTGAGTACTGTCCAGTATCCGCACCAGCCCATGAGCACAGTCAACTGTCCGCTCCAGCTCATTAGAGCAGTCTAGTGTCTGCTCCAGCCCATTAGAACAGTCTAGTGTCTGCTCCAGCCCATGAGCACAGTCCAGTGTCCGCACCAGTCCATGAGCACAGTCAACTGTCCACTCCAGCCCATGAGCACAGTCCAGTGTCCGCTCCAGCCCATTAGCACAGCCCAGTGTCGGCTCCAGTCCATGGACATAGTCCAGTGTCCTCTCCAGCCCCTGTGTATTGTCCAGTGTCCGCTCCAGCCCATGAACACAGTCAACTGTCCGCTCCAGCCCATGAGCACAGTCCAGTGTCCGCTCCAGCCCATGGGCACAGTCCAGTGTCGGCTCTAGCCCATGAGCACATTCCACTGTCCATTCCAGCCTATTAGCACAGTCCAGTGTTGTTTCCAGCCCCTGAGCACAGTCCAGTGCCCACTCCAGCCCATGAGCACAGTTCATTTTCTGCTCTAGCCCATGGGCACAGTCCAGTGTCCGCTTCAGCCCCTGAGTACTGTCCAGTATCCGCACCAGCCCATGAGCACAGTCAACTGTCCGCTCCAGCCCATTAGCACAGTCCAGTGTCCGCTCCGGCGCATGAGCACAGTCCAGTGTCCGCTCCAGCCCATGGGCACAGTCCAGTGTCGGCTCCAGTCCCTGAATACATTCCAGTGTCTGCTCCAGCCCATGAGCACAGTCAACTGTCCGCTCCAGCCCATTAGAACAGTCTAGTGTCTGCTCCAGCCCATGAGCACAGTCCAGTGTCCGCTCCAGCCCATTAGCACAGCCCAGTGTTGGCTCCAGTCCCTGAGCACAGTCCAGTGTCTGCTCCAGCCTAAGAGCACATTCCACTTTCCACTCTAGCCCATTAGCTTAGTCCAGTGTTGGCTACAGCCCCTGAGCACAGTCCAGTGTCGGCTCCAGCCCCTGAGCAAAGTCCAGTGTCAACTCCATCCCATGAGCCCACTCCAGAGTCAACTTCAGTCCCTGAGAACAGTCCAGTGTCCACTCCAGCCCATGAGCACATCCCACTGTACACTCCAGCTCATTAGCTTAGTTCAGTGTCCGCTCCAGCCCCTGGGCACAGTCCAGTCTCCGCTCCAGCCCATTAGCACGGTCCAGTCTCCACTCCAGCCCCTGAGCACAGTGTCTGCTCTAGCCCATGGGCACTGTCCAGTGTCCGCTACAGCCCATTAGCACAGTCCAGTGTCAGCTCCAGTCCCTGAGCACAGTCCAGTGTCTACTCCAGCCCATGAGCACAGTCAACCGTCCGCTCCAGCCCATTAGCACAGTCTAGAGTCCGCTCCAGCCCATTAGTACAGCCCAGTGTCAGCTCCAGTTCCTGAGCACAGTCCAGTGTCTGCTCCAGCCCATGAGCACAGTCCACTTTCCACTCCTGCCCATTAGCTTAATCCAGTGTTGGCTCCAGCCCCTGAGCACAGTCCAGTGTCGGCTCCAGCCCCTGAGCACAGTCCAGTGTCGACTCCATCCCATGAGCCCACTACAGAGTCAACTTCAGTCCTGAGAACAGTCTAGTGTCCACTCCAGCCCATGAGCACAGTCCAGTGTCTGCTCTAGCCCATGGGCACTGTCCAGTGTCCGCACCAGCCCCTGAGCGCAGTCCTGTGTCCACTCCATCCCATGGGCCCACTCCAGAGTAAACTTCAGTCCCTGAGAACATTCCAGTGCCCACTGTCAAGTGTCTGCTCCAGCCCATGAGCACATTCCACGGTCCATTCCAGCCCAATAGCAGAGTCCAGTGTTGGTTCCAGCCCCTGATCACCCCCTGAGCAAAGTCCAGTGTCGACTCCATCCCATGAGCCCACTCCAGAGTCAACTTCAGTCCCTGAGAACAATCCAGTGTCCACTCCAGCCCATGAGCACATTCCACTGTACACTCCAGCCCATTAGCTTAGTTCAGTGCTGGCTCCAGCCCCTGGGCACATTCCAGTTTCCGCTCCAGCCCATTAGCACGGTCCAGTCTCCACTCCAGCCCCTGACCACAGTTCAGTGTCTGCTCTAGCCCATGGGCACTGTCCAGTGTCCGCTCCAGCCCATTAGCACAGTCCAGTGTCCACTCCAGCCTATGAGCTCAATCCAGTGTCAGATCTAGCCTCTGAGCGCAGTCCAGCAGTCCAGTGTCCGGTGCCAGTCTGGACGCTGCCCATCCTACTGGCACCACCATGGTCTCCTGCTCCCTACCAGCCATCCCGTCCGACAACAGGGCACGCGCCCTCCCTCGCTCCATTCATGGATTCGGTTTGGCATGAGGTAACACCTTCTCCAAATACCTTATGTCTATCCTGACACATTTAAAATACACTCACCTAAAATATTATTAGGAACACCTGTTCAATTTCTACTTAATGCAATTATCGAATCAACCAATCACATGGCAGTTGCTTCAATGCATTTAGGGGTGTGGTCCTGGCCAAGACAATCTCCTGAACTCTCTCCAAAAACTGAAAGTCAGAATGAAAGAAAGGTGATTTAAGCAATTTTGAGCGTGGCATGGTTGTTGGTGCCAGATGGGCCGGTCTGAGTATTTCAGACCGCTCAGTTATCTGCTCAGTTACTGGGATTTTCATGCACAACCATTTCTAGGGTTTACATAGAATGGTGTGAAAAGGAAAAAAAAAAAAAACATCCAGTATGTGGCAGTCCTATGGGCGAGAATGCCTTGTTCATGCTAGAGGTGAGAGGAGAATGGACCAACTGATTCAAGCTGATAGAAGAGCAACTTTGACTAAAATAACCACTCGTTACAACCAAGGTATGCAGCAAAGCATTTGTAAAGCCACAACATGCACAACCTTGAGGCGTTTGGGCTACAACAGCAGAAGACCCCACCGGGTACCACTCATCTCCACAACAAATAGAAAAAACAGGCTACAATTTCAGACTGATCTCATGAAGTAGCGTGCATATGACACGCCAATTCGTATTTGCATTTTTGGCGTGCTATCAAGACGCATAATCGCTTTTGAGCGTGTTTAGGAACGTCGTTGACTTAACGTTATATAAATATATGACTTACCTCAACCCTGTCCCTAAACTTAACCATCACTGGGGTTGATGGCATTTATGACTGTTCCCTTACCATCCTAGTGAAAAAAAAGATATGACTTACCTCAACCCTATCCCTAAACTTAACCGTCACTGGGGTTAATGGCATTTATGACTGGACATTTGACGCGCGTGTACAGACACGCAGAATGACGCGGACGTTAATGGCGTAGACATACACGCATACACGCGGATACACGCGGATAGCTCAAAATGCGTAGAGATAACACGCCACTTGACTCAAAAGTGGCGTGTATGTTTACGCAAAAGTCGTGATGTCATGTTGACAATTTGCAAGAGCTCCCCAAAATTGGACAGTTGAAGTCTGAATTCATCAGATACAACTGAAATGTGGATTTGGCAAACAACTTTTAAGATTTCAGTATTTGTTTTCAATTAGCTGTACTTGCATGACTGTAAAAGTCGCCCAAATGCATTTCCAAGATGGCCGCCAAGTGAACTGACTTGCTGTGAAAGCAATATTTTTGGCAAATAGTTACATATGAACAAACACTATAATCTACATGCAAACAATGCCGCAAACAACGTGTGATGTGACAGAGTGATGTACTCATGAAAATTTCCGTTTATTCTCATTTTATCATGTATATTGGGCTTTCTTTCTTTCTTTCTTTCTTTCTTTCTTTCTTTCTTTCTTTCTTTCTTTCTTTCTTTCTTTCTTTCTGTCTGTCTGTCTGTCTGTCTGTCTTGTGAATTCTGCCCCCTCTCAAACTTACTCTGTTATTGCCTGCTCCACAGCCTTGGCAACAGATGATTTTAATCCATCTTTTTACAGCGTTTCCTTTTTACTCGCTGAATAGGATGCCGGCAGTGATTTCTGTTTGGAGAGGCCCAGCTGTTAGTTTCTCAAAGCGTTCCCTTGAAGAGAACACACACGCTCTTGCTAATTAACATAGCAGACAATCAGCCTCAACAGCAGCTGCTGACAACACCGTCATCTGTGGCCATAAGAGCCACTAAAGAGCTCTGCAACTGAGCCAAGCAAAAAATTTCTTCAGTAAAGAGGAAAGCCAGGCACTGTAGATTTACCTATTCATACCACAATTACCGGTGTTAACTAAGCCAAGCATTGCTATCACTTAGACTTAGCATTAATTTAGTATAAACTTAAGCATGTTACTGGTCATGTACTCCTTGAGAATGATACTACAAAGTGCTCATTTTTGGGGAGAAATGTGTTATTACTTAATTGCTAAGTGATCTGTCTAAAATTTTTCTCTGTCCGTTCAGTCACACCAGTTGCATCGCCCTAAGGATGTGGCCCTGACTAAAATAGATGTAAACACGACAATTTTTGACACCAAGTGTAGCTGTAATATTAACAACCCAGGCTCAATAAAAATACATTCCTGTGGTGACATCTTTGCAAAGATGCAAACATTGCTTCTAAAAACAATTTAAATTGTCTTTAAATTTGTCTTTAAAGTGTCTTTAAATTTTATCTTGCGTCTAAGTCTTTGAGCTCTTTTATCTCTTTTTACAACTCATTGTTCTCCGCATCTCAAGTGAAGTGTTGTACCAGGTGAGCAGCCGAGCATGTTCATTTCAGTTAGAAACTGCAGTAAATTGTGTGAAATTTTGCAAAAATGTTGGTAGAGGCATAGTCTGGGTTTCCCCATGCTGCCTTCAGTGTGATTTTATTATTGAAAGGCAGTATGGATACCATGGTCCAGATTTTCGCCTAATTTAGGGAACCAATCACAGAACGGGGAGGGAGCAGCAAGACGATGATGATATCTATGCGACACACCAAAGCAGTTTGTTTATTTCTATGAATTCAACATGGCAGCAGACATAAAGCTACCTTTTGATGCAGCCTTAGATATTGTTCTAAGTAGTTTCGAATGCAAGTTTATTTTAAAAAAAGAGCCACTTTTTGGCGTTAAACTTCGCGAGACCCCAGTCGTTATTGTTGTCTTGCCATTAATCGCCCTAATGGAGGACCAGGTACAGGAGGCGGGCAACCTTGGAATATCTGCCGCTCAGCTGTGTCCCAAGAAAGAAAAAGAATTGTCGATACCAACTTCTGTTCGGCAGTCCCGAGGCCTAGATGAGCGCAAATGGCAAGACATGTTAGCCACGGAGTTGTGTAGTACCAACCTACTAGGCATTATTGTTGACGAAGTCCATTTAACTTATAAATGGTAAGTGGTATTTATTAATATCATGTTATCATTATGCCTATAGACTACCTACTGTGGTTGTCACAGTGCCACTAAATTGTATTGCTTTTCAATATCAATATACAGCTTCCACTTTAGTAGCATAACTTTCAGCTGTGCATACGTACCCGATTAAAGTTGTTGACACTTTAGTCATTAAATTTAATTTTTTAATTTTTTTAAATTTGTGAAGAACAAGCACAAAATTGGGTCTGGCGTTAGCCAGGCTAGTAGAGGCATGTGATTTGTTGACTGTTAATATGATAGCAGAGCTCATATAATTTGCCTTTAGAAGAATTTGATGTGAATTATTTGAGTTCATACTGAGATCTCTGATTTTGGTTTGCAGACTTTAGCATCTCAACAAATCTGAGTTTCAGTCATAGAAAACTTTTTTATTTTAGTATCAATTACTGTCTTGGAGAAGCAATTAAGAAACTAAAAAGATTTCATTTTCAATATTTATTTTCTGTTGGTGTGTTTCTTTATGAAAATAATCTGTTTTAATATCCTTTTTTTGCTAATGTCAGATAAAGTTTTTAATGATACTTGGACATTTAATCCGTGACAACTGGTCACTGACTAGTTGTCTGTCCAACAAAAGAAACTTAAAGCAGTCCAAACCAGTGTTGAGGTCAGAATTGATAGCTCATGTTGCAGTAGGACACCAGTAACATTTTCAAAATTATCACATTATTGTTGATCATCATTGTTCTTTAAATACCATCCAACCAGATATGAAAATAGCCACATCATAACAAGATCAATCCAATGAGTCTAGAGTCAGATGCGCTTATCACACTGATTCTCAAAGCAGACACACCCCATAATCAGATACCGAGTGAGTCAGCCATGCAATTGCACCGCTATCTCCTCTTCTCTTTTGCAAAAACACTTTTCCCTCTGGCTGAAGCCATTTTATGACAGACTGAGACACTGCAGTCTGTTGATCTTCCTATCGCATCTCTGCTTAACAGATATTTTAGTAGAGCTACGTGTCCCAGCATGCACCACAAAAAAAGTGACAGCCAAAGCCCTCGCTCCCAAAGAGTTCAGCAAAGAGCGAACAGTTTATAAAAGTCCTTGCACCATTTTCTACTCAACTATGTTGTTTGTTCACTCTTGGACAAGTAAAAACGATGAGATGCAAGGTAAAGCTTGAGGTGCATTTCACTGGTCTCAAAAGAGCTTCGAAATGTTTGTTCCCACCTCTATCTCCTTCAGGACGGTGCAAGAGAAGTTATATCGGCCAACTTAGGTGGCCTGTCTGTCCTTCATTTGAGCAGTCTTGGACAGGCTGTGTTTAGTAACTGGGTCATTTTGTCTTTGCCAGGAGCAACCTTCTGAACAGACCCACTTTACCACACTCTCTCTTCTGAGACTCCCTCAACGGATGTGAAGGACTCTGCATTCTGTTATTATTATAAATCTTTGCTCTCTGGGCGATGTTCTTCATCCCAACAGGGGGTCAATCGAGGGTTTAGAAGGACACATCCAAACATCCGTTTAGGTCAAAGCTCTCCTTGAACTTGAAGACTGTATACTTTTATGCACCCGGAAAACACTATAGTATCCCATATATAGCAGGGTTTCTCAAACTGGGGTTTGTGAAGGAACTGCAAGGGGTTGGTGTTGTTAAAAATCTACTAATTCATTCATTCATAAAAGTGTGAAATTAAAGTAAACTATTTAAAATTAAAACAATTCAAATAAAACACTTCCTAAAATAAAGGTGAAATATTTCTACCAGCATGCCATGTGACTAACTGACATCAAAAAAACGTGAACATATGAATGAGTTGTTAAAGTACTGAAATCTCAGTGGGTATGTAACCCCTCCGGTTCTACTTGCATCGTTGCGAGTGGAATTTCAACCATGAGAGGCGGGCGCACTAACAAGAACACTAAAAACCACAGCCTGTAGCGTCAGTCGCCACTGCGCCTCTTGTGCAGAGTAGAACCTTGAGCACAGCTTCTACTAGCTGGCATCCATTACACTCACCCCCTAAACTCCACTCCTGTCCGGGTCACGGCACCAACGTAACCCCTCTGGTTCTACTTGTACCGCTCTGAGCGGGATTCAAACTGACGATTCTGCCATGGGAGGCTGGTGCCCTAATAAGGACACTAAAGACCACAGGCACTAGTGTCTGTCACCAATGTGCCTCTTGAGGCCTGGGGAGTGAGGTTTACTTGCACAGCTCTCACTATCTGCCCTCCATTACACTCACCCCCTAAACCTCACTCCCATCTGGGTCACGGCACCAACGTAACCCATCCGGTTCTACTCATTCGTACCGGTGTTTTCCAGCATGGGAGGCACAGTCTCAGGCATCAGCCACACTCTCAGAAAAAAAGGTACAAAAGTTATCACTGGGGCTGTACCTTTTGAAAAGCTAAACTTTTGTCCATTTCATGAGCTAATAAGTACATTTTAGGTGTTAATATGTACATTTTGGGTGCTAATATGTACATTTTAAGTGTTAATATGTAGATTTTAGGTGCTAATATGTCCATTTCAGGATATGTCAATTTCATGAGCTAATATGTCCATTTTAGGTGGTAATATGTACATTTTAGGTTCTAATATGTCCATTTTAAGTGTTAATATTTACATTTTAGGTGCTAATATGTACATTGTAGGTGCTAATACTGTATGTCAATTTCATGAGCTAATATGTCCTTTTAGGTGGTAATATGTCCATTTTAGGTGCTAATATGTACAACTAAGGTACCAATATGCAGTGTAAGTGTACCTTTTGAAAACTTACTGCCCCAGTGACAGGTTTTGTACCTTTTTTTCTGTGAGTGCAGGTACATCAAGGAAATCACATTAAAACAGTTGAAAACAACATGGCAGAAAGCTGAATTGATTTTCTTATCTTTTTTTTTCAAAAAAAATGTTGGCTTACTGAGGGTTAAATTCAGGTAGATTGAATAGCTTGGTTTTTGTGGGTGTGTGTCAAAATATTCTCCTTCATTATTGTAAGCTAGTATTCTGCGTTAACATCAATAAATGAAACAAAACAACAACAAAAAACATCATACCTCATATGTTAAAGGACACACTGGCAGTTATAGTACAACTGCATGTGAAATTGCATACTTCCCTATTATATTGTAAGTGAAAAAAGTATTTGAAAAGTGTATTACAGTATGTAAAATACTGTACAGTAGACGGAAACTGTCCAGATGAGCTAATATTTCCGCCAAGATTTGTGAATGGCATGTGACAGTGACAAGGTGAATATAATAAGTCCAGATTACATTCATACTACACACATTCATACTATATCTATATGCACATTTATGCAATATCATATTACTGTATTTGTTACTGTAAGCCATAGACACAGCTGAGGAAAGCTAAAGGTGTCAGCTCTGAGGCTAACAGCCATAGTCTACTTTGTACACATTAGCACAGGAGAGCTAGTATTTCACTACAGATAATTCATGTTTAATATTAAAACATGAACTAATTTATGAAGTTCTTTCTACTTATCACATGGATGAGGGTGATCCAAGACACACTTTACTTTCCCTGTTAAAAAATACTTCTTTGTTTATTAAAAGAGCACTTTGAGATGGCTCAGTGTTTTTCTTGGTCCCTGTTCAGCTATAACAGCTGGTCCACTGTTTAGCCACAAACATAAGACATGACAGCAGGAACTAAATTAAAGGTTTCCACATTATTCACCTTTCCACATCCAGTTTGTATAACAAGATCCATTCACCAGCTGTTTTTCAGCTTTCCTGGAGTGGAAAAAACCCAAAGTATGAGCAATAGTAAAGGTGATGTCACCTTAGCAAACACCACTAGCTCGATTTTTATGTTTTCAAAATGAATGAATGAATGAATGAATGAAAAAATTCTTGGAATCAGCAGTTGAAATCCTTTTGGAAAATTTTGATATTAAAAAACAATGTTGGTTAGCAACGTTGTTTATGATACTGTATGTCTATGATAACCTTACAATACCATATATTGTAAAATGACCACAAAAAATGTTTTAAATATGTTTATATGAAATATATATGATTTAAACAACTTTACAGTTCAAGTAATTCTAGTTATTTGTATTATTTAACAAAAAACTGCTTCATGCATGAATCATGTGAATCTCGAGGTCAGAATGACAAATTTCACCAACAGGCTGATGAAATTTACAGTATAGAGGGAAATGTTATGGCAAAGAATGTGATTGGAAATGAAAAAAGCCATATTCAAATTCATGTCACTCGCAATAGCACCTCATCTTGACATGTGTTGGAGAACACACACTAACTAGCAGGCCACAGATCCAGCACAGCTGCCACAGATGAAACATTTCTATAATTCAGAGCTTCCTGTGAAAGGAAGAATGCCATGACAACATCTGGGCTGCTTAACGAGGAGACTAATTCGTTAGAACTCAGTAAAGATGATCTAATTTGTAATCACTTTCAGTACTAGGAAAAAAAAGATCAATAGACCTGGGATTCATGAGACATTAATAAATGAGATTTCAATAAACGTTATACATGTATGATAACATGATGTTCCCCAAGCTCTTCATCTCCATTGATGACTGATGGCTATTAGACCAGATATATTAACATTAATGTATGTTTGAATTTGCATTTGATTTGAATTATTAGTAATGGTCTTTAGAGCGAACTGTCTGATACTGCAGCCTTATTCATGTTGGCATTTCGATTTAGGATGACAGAATCTTCAGCATAAGACTTTCGCTTAAACTGATATGAAGGATCAGAGCTAATTACAGTGTTCTGTTTAATTGAAGCGCATGACCTGACCTCTTTCCTCCAAGGAAGTGACAGATTTCACTGAATACAAATTGGGGAGAGAATCAATCATTTAAAGCTTTATGAAGAATATCAATGAGATACAATCAGCCCATGATTGACCACTTAGAATCAAATATTTCAGAAAGCTACAATAAAGCAGTATTTGTGAAAGATTGAAATGTATGGATGATTTGTTGAGAAAATATTTTTTTCTGTATTTCGGTAAAGATAAAGCTTTGAAAAAAAAATAGTAGAACTTTTCATATTTACGTATCCTAATAAAATTAAATAATATTTTCGCATCATAATTGGGCAAAATTACAAGGAAAGGTTGCACAGCAAAAACCTTGATATTTTTTTTTTTAATTTCTTTAACCCTTGTTTGGTGTTTATATTTTTGTTATTCAGCCCAGGCTGATCTCATGAAGTAGCGTGTGTATGACACGCCAATTCGTATTTGCATTTTTGGCGTGTTATCAAGACGCATAATCGCTTTTCAGCGTGTTTATGAACGCCGTTGACTTAACGTTATATAAATATAGGACTTACCTCAACCCTGTCCCTAAACTTAACCATCACTGGGGTTAATGGCATTTATGACTGTTCCCTTACCATCCTAGGGAAAAAAAAGATATAACTTACCTCAACCCTATCCCTAAACTTAACCGTCACTGGGGTTAATGGCATTTATGACTGGACATTTGACGCGCGTGTTCTGACACGCGGGATGACGCGGACGTTAATGGCGTAGACATACACGCATACACGCGGATACACGCGAATAGCTAAAAATGCGTAGAAATAATACGCCACTTGACTCGAAAGTGGCGTGTATGTTTACGCAAAAGTCATGATGTCATGTTGTTCAGCCAGTGTACGTGGTTTCTAGTAGACTCGCTGCATTTTTGGGTTTTTAACTATTAGATAACATTTAAGAATTAAAGTGCTGCTGGTTTTCTGTTTTTTAATAAAATTGCATAAAAAAAAGGAAAATGACTTCTAATCAAGATATGAGTGGAAAAATTCAACGAATTTACAAATTAAGCAAGGTCTTTCATAACTATGTGCAACGCATTCTCACCCCAAGGCGTCACCTTTGACCATGCTTCAATATTTGACGTTTTAGGCGCCCTTTAGCGTCTCCTACATGACGCGATCCTACGGCGTCATCTAACTGACGCTAAAGGAAAGCGTCAGTCAGAGGACGCGGTTAGGTTTAGGTGTGGGGTGGGGGTAGGGTACACGCGATCCTAGGGCGTCATCTAACTGACGCTAAAGGACGCCTAAAGCATCAAATATTGAAGCATGGTCAAAATGCTCCCAAGTCAGTTAGGTGACACCTTGGGGGTGAGAATGCGCTGAACTATAGATTTTTATTTATTTGTATAACTTCATTAGAAATTAAGGCCATGTCCACACGGACACGGGTATTTTTATAACCGTGACTTTTTTACGCGGTTCGGCCGTTGGTCCACATGGAAACGCAGTATCAGGACACTGAAACCTCTGCCAGGGTGAGTATTTTCTGAAACGCCGGTTGCCGTGTTGTCGTGCAGACAGCGAAACCGGAGTTCCCTTTCGTAGTCACTCCGAGTTACGTCAAGGAGTGACGGAGAATAGGGGTTTCGCATAGAAAGCCAATCCTCTTCGAGTATTTAACAACGAGCCAATGGCGTGAAAATGCCATGGGTCTGCGGAATTTGCATAGCGTACTCCGCCCACCCATGTGGGTATAAAGGGAGGAAGCAAACGCAACCGCAGTATGTTTTCGCTTCGGAGCCAAGAGCATTCTTCTCTCCACAAGCCATATCACTAAGGCTCTTCGAGACGAGCGTCCTCTTCAGTGTTGGTGTGACGGCGGTACCCAGCGAGATTCTGCATTGCCTGCGATCTGTGCAGTGGTCTGCCAGACTTTGCGCTTCTCCCTGGTCGCCTCGGCGCTGAAAGAGTGAATTTCCTCCTCTCCTTTGAAAGAGCTGCACGCGGCACGTCTTTTTAAAGATGGTTCGCCCGTGTTCTTCTGGGTGCGGTCGATATCTGTCCTCCTCTGATGGGCACGATCGCTGCTTTGTATGTCTGGGTCTTCGTCATGCTAAAGCAGCGTTCGTGGATGAGTCATGTGCCTTTTGTGGTAATATGACCATCTCAACACTTGAGATCGAGACTCAATGATCTTACTGTGAGAGTCCCCGCCTCCGCTACCCGTTCAGCTTCCTCTACCCGGGGAAGCTCTTCGGCTCGCGGCCAGGGTGATCTGACGGTGACGGTGTGGAACAAACCCCCGACGCTAGCTCCTCGGGTCCCACCCACCGCAACAGTGTTGCAGCCAGCGAGCGCCGAAACGGTTCAGACGTCTGCCTGTTCGCAGGTACCGTCTGTTTCGTTCGGCGCTCCAGAGGAGGATGCGATGTCGATCGCGGCATCACAAGGCGAGCTGGATTCCTCGGGAAGTGAAGGTGCGGCTGCGCTGCCTCCCTCGGGAGTGCCAGCGCCGCCCGTATCGGATCCCGAGATGACGGCTATGCTCTCTCGGGCCGCCGTGAGTATCGGGCTGGATTGGAATCCTCCGGCCCACCCCGATCACTCACGGATGGATGAATGGTTTTTGGGCAAAGCCGCCGCTGTAAAGCCACAGCCGACCCCAATACCATTCTTCCCCGAGCTGCATGCGGAACTGACGAAGACGTGGCAGGCTCCTTTGTCTTCCCGCGTTCGCCCGTCAGCTTCCCCCGCCTTTCCTCCCCTCGACGGCGCAGCTGCCCGTGGGTGTGCTGGGGTTCCTCCGGTGGAGCGCTCTGTTGCGATGCAACTGTGTCCACAGAGCGCCTCCTCCCGGGGGCCACCCAAGCATCCCTCCAAAGCCTGTAGGTTCTCGTCGTCTATGGCGGCGCGATCCTATAGCGCGGCGGGACGGGCGGCCGCCGCTCTGCATGCGATGAGCACTTTGCAGGTTTTCCAAGCCAAACTGCTCAGAGATATGCACGAGGGCGGGACTGATCAAGGGTCGTTCAATGAACTGCGAGCGGCCACCGACCTCGCTCTCCGGGCGACTAAAGTGGCGGCTCGTTCTCTTGGTCAGGTGATGGCCACTAGTGTGGTCCAGGAGCGTCATCTTTGGCTCAACCTGGCGGAAGTGCGGGACGCTGAGCGGACCCGTCTGCTCGACGCCCCCCTTTCCCAGGCTGGCCTTTTCGGCGGTGCGGTTGAGGACTTTGCCCAGCAGTTCTCGACCGCCCAGAAGCAGACAGAGGCGATTAAACATATCCTGCCCCGACGGCCAGCTGCTGCCTCCACCCAGCCGTCGCCGCAGCCGCCTCAGTCTGCTCGCCGCCGAGGACG
This sequence comes from Cyprinella venusta, assembly GCA_038021265.1. NCBI lineage: Eukaryota > Metazoa > Chordata > Actinopteri > Cypriniformes > Leuciscidae > Cyprinella > Cyprinella venusta. Next base: position 7,626,350 of record CM075883.1, on the reverse strand, counting down.
TCCCACTGCGGCCCCCCTCCCTCCGGAGCGACCCCAGCAGCAGCCTCCACCCAGGTCGCGCCGTAGAGGCGGTCGCAGAGGAGCGTCACAGCCCCCTCAGGCCCCGCCCCCCGCTAAACGCCGGGCTAAGCGGCGTTCCTGAGACGGGCTGCTCAGTGATGGCATCGAGTTTTTCCCAGGAGGAGGTAGCAGGCCCCCTCCTTCCCCCGGTGGAGGGCCGGGGGAGAATCTTTTGTTCTCCGCTCCCCGCTGCTCACCCACGGGTGGGCAGCACCCTGAGTTGGTTAAAGAAAGACTTGACACTATCACTGAGCACACAGACCGGAATGAGCGCGCACGATGCTCCAGAGTGTCGTCCCGCTCATTCCTCTCTGTCTCTGAGGGCGCGGAGAGGAGCGTGCGTCGTCCCCGGACCGCACCGCTCCTCTCCCCCTCTGTCGCCAGACCCCCGGCAGAACAGACCCCCGTGGAACGCTGGTCCTTCCCTGGTCTCTTCTGTCGGGGAGCGGAGCTCGACTACGCACCCGCATGTGGTATCTCCCGTGCGCATGCCAGTCACTCCGCCCCGCTGCCCCTCCGGGGGGACGTCTGTGGCTCGTATGACCCCGCTGGTTCGGTTCCTCGGAGCTTGGCTCGAGCTCCCCGGTCTGTCCCGCTGGGTCATCAGAACGATCAGATTCGGCTACGCGATTCAGTTCGCACGATCTCCTCCCCGTTTCAGGGGAGTTCGCTCCACTATAATCGGTGGCAATGCCCCGGTTTTGAGAGCGGAGATTGCGACCCTGCTGGCGAAGGGTGCAATCGAGACGGTCCCTCCAGCCGAGGTGAAGTCCGGCTTTTACAGCCCCTACTTCATTGTCCCCAAGAAGACCGGTGGGTTACGACCGATCCTGGACCTGCGTGTTTTGAACCGCACTCTGCATCGAATGCCGTTCAAAATGCTCACGGCCAAACGCATTTTCGAATGTGTTCGACATCAGGATTGGTTTGCAGCGATCGACCTGAAGGATGCGTACTTTCATGTCTCCATATTGCCTCGACACAGACCGTTTCTTCGGTTCGCTTTCGAAGGCCAGGCATATCAGTACACGGTTCTCCCATTCGGGTTAGCTCTGTCCCCTCGCGTCTTCACGAAGATCGCCGAGGCAGCCCTTGTTCCCCTTCGCGAACACGGGGTTCGCATCCTGAACTATCTCGACGATTGGCTAATTTTGGCTCACTCTCGAGAACAGGTTTGCGAACACAGAGATCTAGTGCTTCGGCACTTAGCCCGTCTGGGCCTTCGGGTCAACCGGGAGAAGAGCAAACTTTGCCCCGTGCAGAGGATCTCTTTTCTCGGCATGGAGATAGACTCGGTCGCCATGTCCGCGCAGCTTACGAGCGAGCGCGCACACTCACTGCTGACTTGTCTTCGACAGTTCGACGGCAAGAGTGCGGTTCCACTGAAACTCTTTCAGAGGCTCCTGGGGCATATGGCATCCGCAGCCGCGGCTACGCCACTCGGATTGCTTCATATGAGACCGCTTCAGCTCTGGCTTCGCGATCGAGTCCCGAGGTGGGCATGGCATCGTGGCTCGCTCCGGGTTCCAGTAACTCCAGCGTGCCGCCGAACCTTCTTCCCGTGGTTGAACCTCAGCTTTCTTCGGGCAGGTGTCCCTCTCCAGCGAGTTTCCAGGCATCTTGTTGTCTCCACGGATGCATCTACCAGGGGTTGGGGTGCCATGTGCAATGGGCATGCAGCCGCGGGTTCCTGGACAGGACCCCAGCGCCTCATGCACATCAATTGCCTCGAGCTGCTGGCAGTACGCCTGGCCCTGCACCGCTTTCGAGCACTGCTCAGGGGTCAACACGTACTTGTCCGCTCAGACAATACCGCTACAGTAGCGTACATCAACCACCAGGGGGGTCTACGCTCACGTCGGATGTCGCAGCTCGCTCGCTACCTCCTACTATGGAGTCAGAAGCACCTGAGGTCCCTTCGTGCTGTGTACATTCCTGGAGCCCGGAACCTGGCAGCCGACGAGCTGTCGCGGATCCGCCCTGTTTCCGGCGAATGGCGACTCCATCCCCAGACGGTCCAGCTGATCTGGGACCAGTTCGGGGAAGCTCAGATAGATCTGTTCGCCTCCCGGGACTCTTCCCACTGCGTCCAGTTTTATTCCCTGTCCGAGGGCACGCTCGGTACAGATGCGCTGGCGCACAGCTGGCCGCGGGGCCCACGCAAGTATGCGTTTCCCCCAGTGAGCCTCCTTGCACGGGTGTTGTGCAAGATCAAGGAGGACGAGGAGCAGGTCCTGCTGGTAGCCCCTTATTGGCCCACCAAGACGTGGTTCTCCGAACTCATGCTCCTCGCGACAGCACCTCCTTGGCCTATTCCTCTGAGACAAGATCTGCTCACTCAGAGACGGGGCACTCTGTGGCACCCTCGTCCCGATCTATGGAGGCTACATGTGTGGCTCCTGGACGGCACGAGGCAGGTTTGAGTTCGCTACCACCTGCGGTGGCCACAACCATCACTTCCGCTAGAGCGTCGTCTACGAGACACCTGTATGCGTTGAAGTGGAACCTCTTCGTCAACTGGTGCTCTTCTCGCTGAGAGGACCCCAGGAGATGCTCGATCAGTGTTGTGCTTTCCTTCCTGCAGGATGGGTTGGAGCGTAGGCTGTCGCCCTCCACCCTCAAAGTTTACGTCGCGGCTATTTCCGCCTCTCATGATGCAGTTGAAGGTAAGTCCGTTGGAAAGCACGACCTGGTCATCAGGTTCCTGAGGGGAGCGAGGAGGCTAAATCCGTCTCGTCCTCCCCTCGTGCCCTCTTGGGACCTCTCGGTAGTGTTAAGTGCTCTGCAGAGGCCTCCCTTTGAGCCTTTGCAATCGGTTGAGTTTAAGTTCCTGTCTATGAAGACAGCTCTCCTGGTTGCATTGGCCTCCATCAAGAGGGTAGGGGACCTGCACGCATTCTCCGTTGACGAAGCGTGCCTAGAGTTCGGGCCGGCTTACTCTCACGTTGTTCTGAGACCCCGGCTCGGTTACGTGCCCAAGGTCCCCACTACTCCCTTCCGGGATCAGGTGGTGACCTTGCAAGCGCTGCCCCTGGAGGAGGCAGACCCAGCCTTGGCACTGCTCTGTCCGGTGCGTGCACTCCGCACCTACGTTGACAGAACGCGGTGTTTCAGGACCTCAGATCAGCTCTTTGTCTGTCATGGGGGGAGCCAGAAGGGAAGAGCTCTCTCAAAACAGCGGCTGTCTCACTGGTTAGTGGACGCCATTGTTTTGTCTTACCAGCAGCAAGGTCGACCGTGCCCCCTTGGTGTGACAGCCCACTCCACTCGGAGTGTGGCTTCCTCTTGGGCTTTAGCGCGTGGCGCCTCGCTAACAGACATCTGCAGAGCTGCAGGCTGGGCGACACCTAACACCTTCGCAAGATTTTATAATTTGCGAATTGAGCCGGTTTCCTCTCACGTACTCGCCTCCGCTAGTGCTGGAACCGCTTAAGTGTCTTCGCTTGCTCGCCACTCCACTCCTCAGATTGGATAAGCGCGATATTTCCTCAGTTGTCCTTCTTTGAAGCCCTGAGTCCTCCAGCACTTTTGATGCGGGCACCACTGCGCTTGCTCTGGTGCCGGCTAGGTGCCTCCGTGTGCACGGTTCCCCTTTGGTAACTGCCTCACGTGTATTATCCACTGTAAGCCTCTCGGAGCATGTGTCTTCCCTTGGCAAGCCATCTGCCACCCTTGGAGCTAGTTGCCACCTGCGGTTGGCGCTCCAGTATTCTCCATATGCAGCCCCAGTGGCCATATGTGTTTTGTAAGTCCTCCCTTCGGTAGGCATCTGGTAGCATGTCCCTCCCGGGATATGTTTCCCAGTGTACCTTGGTAATTCTGTGTCAAAGTGGGACCTTTTTGTAGTATTGTGTTAGAGGTCTAGACTTTCGCAGAGCACTGGAAGACAGCTGGAAGATGGCGTGATGGCATAGACCCCCATTCTCCGTCACTCCTTGACGTAACTCGGAGTGACTACGAAAGGGAACGTCTCGGTTACAGATGTAACCCTCGTTCCCTGAGTAGGGAACGGAGACGTTACGTCTCCTTGCCACTTCTGCTGTACCGCTGGGTGACGCCTGAGATCAGTCTTGGCTCCTCAGCGAAGACATACTGCGGTTGCGTTTGCTTCCTCCCTTTATACCCACATGGGTGGGCGGAGTACGCTATGCAAATTCCGCAGACCCATGGCATTTTCACGCCATTGGCTCGTTGTTAAATACTCGAAGAGGATTGGCTTTCTATGCGAAACCCCCATTCTCCGTCACTCCTTGACGTAACGTCTCCGTTCCCTACTCAGGGAACGAGGGTTACATCTGTAACCGAGACGTTTTTGCACCGCTCACGGATTCTGATTGCTAACGTGGCTTTACGGTTAGGTTTATATATCGCCGCCTGCTGGTGTTGCATGCTCTTGACAGCGCTTGATGTCTTGTTTTTGCGTTTTCATGTGGACAGAGTTTTTTTTTAAACGCAGGAGGGAAAAATACCCGTGTCTGTATGGACATGGCCTAAACCTATTCAGGTCAGTTTACACAAAACAAGCTAAACACATACTGTATAGTACGTCAGTGTGGGCATTTGTACTATACTTGCATGTATATTGTGTCTTGGGTCCATACACTTTGCAGCACTTTAAGCACTGTGGTTGAGTGGATCCTTCCTTATCGTTGGATAAGGGAAAGAAGACAATACCCCAGATTAGTCCCACTCTACTCCTGTTCTCCATATATCATCACTCCATTCCAAAACTCCTCCCTGATCCATCCCCACTGTACATGCTGTATACAATCTTTGCTTAGTTTAGTTGTGTGTGTAGCCTACCAAAGTTCTGTTTATTAAACCATCATATCCACGTTTTATTGTCTCTGTGTTTGCCACATTGCCACAAGTCACATTTTGATCTAGCGATACCTATCCTATTACCCTGCATGTACTTTATTTGGAAAAGGTCACTTTTCATTGAATGAACTGATAATATAATTGAGCTAATTGTGCTATGCTACAGTCAATTCTATTCTAAAACCAATTCAAATTTGTTAAATATATATATATATATATATATATTAAGCTGATTTGCTAAACTTCTGATGCATCAGCACCACTATGGCTCCTCACTCCCTTGGTGTCAGATTTTTCATTTTAAAGACTGCTGCATAATCTTCGCCTTAAATCTCTCCTTTGCCTGTAACAACCTGTGACACATGTAGCTTGATTATCCATTCTCCCCATGTAATGTACTTGCTGTTGTCTGCAGCTCCTCTTGACCATGATGACACATTAAAATACAAGAGGGATATATTCATTGATATCTCAGGCTATTCCAAATACCAGCACCCCTGAGTTGTCAGTACACCAACAATCTATGTCTCTTTCATGGAGGTGTAACTAATAAATAATGACAGGGCTGACATTCATGTTTTCCACCAGATGTCTGGGCTTTGTCAACGGACAAGTGTGGTCTAGCTGGCAGGAACAACCACTGCTGAAACGTTTAGATGAACTGGACTTTCATTCTGAGGGTTCCTGTGTTTATGTACTATGAGCTGTCATGCTTCTCAGTATAGCTACTGTACTGTTAAAAGTACTTTTCTACAATTCTGTGACAGAAATCACACATTCACATCTGTAAATTCAATTGTAAATTTTATTATTCAGATCTTCCAAAGAACATTGAATAGATTAATAAATTACATACAATCATTACAAGAATCCTGCAGTTATTAATAAATATTTCAGATTTCACTTATTAAGATAACATAAATGTTTTCAAAATATGATTGAAACCGGAAAGAGGATAATCATATACTTAATGCAAAACTTGAAACAAAATGCATGGTGAAATAATTAAAACCTCAAAATGTATTTATGGTAACACTTTACAATAAGGTTCGTTAGTTAACATTAGTTATTAGTTAATATGAACTAATAATGAATAGCACATACAGCATTTGTTAATCTTTGTTAATGTTATTTTCAACATTTACTAATACTTGATTAAAATCTTGTTAACATTAGTTAATGCACCGTGAACTAACATGAACAAACAATGAACAGCTGTATTTTCATGAACTATCATTAACAAAGATGAACAAATGCAGTAACAAATGTATTGCTCATGGTTAGTGCATGTTAGTAAATACATTAACTAATGTTAACTAATGAACCTTATTGTAAAGTGTTACCGTATTTATTTTAAGATTTCTCATTTTCAACTTAAAACACCAAAATAGCTGAAACTAAATAGTCTAAAACCAAAAAATAAAAATGAATAACTACATAGACATACACACAAAAAAATCTTATAAACAAAAACATACAATAAGATTAGTCAAAATATGAACAAAAACAATAGTATATGATACAAAAACAACACTGACTTAAATCAGTGTTTGAAATTATTTGAAGTTGTATAATGTATGTATGCATGCATGTATTTCTAACAATGTTTGATACATTCCAATTATGTAATTATAAACTAAGTCACTTCCAGAACACTCCTTTGCTGTTTGTTTGATTTCCTGAAATGCATCAATTCCAGCACCTTTGAAAAGACATTTTAAAATGCTCAATTGTCTTAATTGCTAAATGTGTGATTAAAATTCCAGAGTCAAGCTGAATAGCATTTACATAATCATTGTCCACGTAACTATTACATGGGAATTGAACGTCCCGTCGTCTGCTTATCTACAGATTACTTCTGAACATCCATTTCGTCTCACATTGTGGTTCTTTTCTCCACCTTAATTACATTGACTTTTTCAGATGTGTGCTTCCTTACATGCTTACATAACAAACGGGATTTGTCCCGTTGCCATGGAAATGAGTAATTAAACAATTATTATTGCAATCTGCTGTGAAAAATTGAGTTAAACCAGGCACTTGAGCTTTCCGTCAGATAGCAGAGCACTCAATATAATTGTTTGTTTAATTTTAGGTATTAGTTGCATAATGCAAGTTATACATTTTGACCAGTTGTCACTTTTTCTGCACAATCACAATAGCATCATGTTATCCAGCAGTGAGAAGTGATTCATGCTGTACACAAAAGATATAATTGTCCTTGAGATGCACAACTACAAAACTTCTACCTGTACACACCAGGTCGTGAAGGTATAATCTCAGAAAAGGTGCAGAAAGTTCTGGAAGCATCTGAAGAACAACAAATCTCTCTGTTACACTCTAATATTACCAAAACCATTCATAAACACTCTGGAAATTACTTATCTGAGAGCATAAAGTTTCTGACTGACTTAATTTTACCCTTTAAACATTATTACACCACATGCTGAAATACTTCCAGTAAGGATTTGTCACTTGAAGTGAACAGGTGGCCAAATATAATGACCAATATGATGAGTGAGTCATCCTTGGCTGAGAAAGGCTGTCTGAAGCCAGTTAGCATAGCTGTTTTCTGAATGTAGTAATCTATCTATCTAGTTACTCCCCAACACTGGTTGTTGCAGGTGATGTTGATCAGAATTCCAGTGATTGGGAAAGTGTGGGTGAAGTGTAGAGGTCTGGTGCCTCCCCTCCCCCTCCCTGCGACTGCGCCGGATGATGACGGGGATGGCCTCTGGCTCTAGATGCCGGATGATTGGGATGATTATCATGGAACTCGTGTAGCAGTATTGGGACCAGAGTGTCGTCCCGGATGACCCACGATCTCTCCTCTGGGCCTAAACCCTCCCAGTCGGCAAGGTATTCCAGTGGGCCGCCCTTTCGTCGGGAGTCCAGGGGTGCATTTCCTGTACAATGATGTAACTGTGCATTACCTATACAACAATGATGCATCGTTGAAGAAATGAACTTGCTAACTGTTTCCCGAAACCATATTGTTGCAAAGTGGTTATTCAACCATGTTGGTTTATGACATCACACACGTGGTGGAGTGATAAATACTTTAAATTAAAATGTTTGAGATCGAATTAATATATATTATAATATAAATTACTGACATGACATCTAAGGATGAGAAGTAACCAGAGCGTTAGGCTCAATCCCAATTCATCCCTTGGCCATACCCCTTGTTTTCGAGTGTACCCCTTGGCCCTTAAAACGGAGTTATAAGGGCCAAGTGGTTGAAATATTCCCCTACGAAATGGAACAACCCTTCATGAACCCGATACGACATCAGTCGTCGGCGATGGCTCTGCCGTTACAAAGTTTTTACAGGATTTCTCCATGACAACGACAATCAGCGCAGCTGCTCTTAACTTTGAATAAACACGATGATTATAACATTCCTTCCTCGAAATGTATGTCTTTTCTGATCGGAAAGGTAATTTATTATTCCATTTCTTAATTTAAATGACTATAGTATTATTATAAGAGTAAATAAAGTGCATGGTGGTATCATCTGGCACTAAATTTAAATGTTTAACCATTTGTGAAGCCATCTCGCTGGTTATTTGTGATGCATTCCGTGAACTTTCTCGTAGCCCTCTGTTTGGAGTGTGCCTCTGAATAATCTCAGTTTTGAGGGCTTTGTAGCCCTACCCCTTCGCCTCATCTCTCAATCTCGACAAGAATCGAGACACCCTACCCCTAGACGTGAACGCGCAATACGGAGGGGTAGGGGCAAGGGGTGAATTGGGATTGAGCCTTAATGAAAGGTTTGAGTTGGGACACATGGAATGAAGGTGCAGGACGGTAATGTGGTGGAAGGTTTAACCGGTAGGTGACATGGTTTATCTGGAATGTGAAGGGACTGACATAGCAGGGATTCAGCTTGTTACAAGGCAGTCGAAGACGGATTTCCCTGGTAGAGAGTCAGACCTCCTGCCCTGGATGGTATTGGGGTGTAACAGCTCTTCTGGCGTCGGCATGACTCATCTGTATCCGAACTGCCCTCTGTAGATGGATGTGGGCTGAGTCCTAGACCCTCTCGCTCTCTTGGAACCAATGATGGACATCTGGAACATCGGATGGCTCACTTGACCAGGGAAATATGGCCGGTTGGTAGCCAAGTATGCATTGGAAAGGTTTTAGTCCTGTGGTGGCTTGGCACAGAGAGTTATTTGGCCCAAGGAAGGAAATGGCTCCAACTGTCTTGGGGATCATGACAATATGACCACAGGTATCACCTAATCTCCTGAATCTTCTACTCAGTCTGGCAGTTGGATTGAGGGTGGTACCCTCAGTCCAACTGGTGGTGTTGTTTGTGTAGTGTTTAGGTGTTTTCTTTTATAATTTCCCTTGTTTCTATTCATTTTTAATGTATGTTGTTTGTTTGTATGGACTTTGCTCGTTATCCAAGACAAATTGCCCAGCAATGGGACTAATAAAGTATAAAGTAAAGTAAACCCTGATGACAGGCTTGGTGTTACTACTAGAAGTTGGGAGAAGGAGCGCCACACTCTGGAGATGAATTGTGGACAGTCAGTCAGAGAAGATGTCTTTGGGTATCCCAAAGTGATGGAAGATTTGTTGGAAGAGGGTTATCGGACGTTTCTAGGGCAGTATGTAATCCTTTCAGAAAGACTAGAGGGTGGTAGATCAGTAAAGAAGTCGATTCCTATGTGGGACCAGGGTTGACTCTGGACAGGTAAAGGTACCAATTTGCACTCAGGGAGTTGGCATGGGACTTTGGGGATGGTGCACACTGAGCGTTCTCTGACATTTCGGGAGACCTCCTCTGCCATATTGGGCCAGTAGCAGTTGCTGATGAACAAGAGGGACAGCTGGCTGCCTGTGTGTCCAGAGACTGGTGAGGTGTTTACTGAATCCATGAGGGACAGACGAAGGCAGGTTTGTACATAGGTCCATTACTTAGGACCTTCTGGCAGAGCAGGTTTCTGGCCACAAGGCTTCTGCAATTTGGTCATCGAGGGACCACTGGATGGGACTGACAATGATGGCTGGAGGAAGCATGGGTTTTGGAGGAGTAGACGTGATTTCTGGACTGTGTATGATAGGGTGTCAGCCTCCTGGTTCTTGTCACCATGTCGATAAGTTACAGTGAAGTTGAAATGAGTGACGAACAGGGCCCAGCGAGCTTGAGGAGTATTTTAGTCTTTGGGCTTCTCTGAGGTGTTCTAGATTACAATGGTCAGTGATCTCTTCGAATGGGTGTTTAGCTCCCTCCAGCCAGTGTAGCCACTCTTCTAACGGCAGTTTGACGGCCAGCAGTTACCTACGTTTAGTTGCACTTCGACCTAGAAAGTTTTTTTTTTTTAAATAGATGGTGCATGGATGGAGTTTGGGATGATGGTAGCATCCATTCAGGATTGGGATGAGCGAGGGTAGGAGCTGTACAGAAGGCTTTTTTTAGCTGATTGAAGGCTTTAGTAGCATTGTGGTTCCAGGACAGAGACTTGGGCCCATTGCGAAGCAAGGGGGTGAGTGGAGAACTGATCTTGCTGTCTTTGTTTATGAACCTCCTGTAGAAGTTGGCAAACCCGAGGAGGCATTGTAGCTTCTTGATAAATGATGTTTGTGGTCAGCTCTCAATGGGCGTTACCTTTCTCTGGTCCACGTGGATACCGTGTTGGTTGATAACATTACTGAGGAAGGGTATACAGGGTATTTGGAGAATACAGAATACGGAAGGGTATTTGGGCAGCCCGTACGGCATAACAAGGTACTCGTAGTGGCCTGATGGTGTGACGAATGTGTCTTCTGTTAATTCAACTGAGGATGACAGGAAACAAACACAGGAACTGGGAACACAAAAGCTTAACCAAAACAGATAATTGTCACAGTCCTTCGTCTGCACCAGTCTGTCTTGTCATCAGCACTACACTTCCCAGGATCCTCTCGTCACCCTATCCCGTACTCACTTCCTCATCAGCCACCTGTTCCTCGTCTTGTTTATCAGTATCACCTGTCTTCACATCATTATGTTTGATTCCTCCTTGTAGTTAGTTCCCTCTGTTTGATTCAGTCTTTGTCGGTCGTTGTTTGATGTTAGCCTGTGTGGCGCCCGTGTTCCTGTCTTCCTGCCTTCCTGCATGTTTTGTATACTAAAAGTGATCTTTATTGTTACTCTGGACTCCTCTGGTTCCTCTACCAGCACCACAACCTGACAGAACGACCGACCAAGATAGTGACAGCATGGGACTTCTCCTCACCCCAGCTCTCACAACATTCAACATTTTCCAGGACGGACACTCTACTGAGGAGTATGTCGTCAGGTTAAAGTCAGTCTTTTGGCTGGGTTTAGACGATCATCTGTACCAGCAAGCCCCAGCAGCAGCATTTCCAGGAACCTTTGCCGGGTACCTTGATCATGTGCTGTGGTTGAACGGATCTACCTTCACCGTTGGTGAGGTTGAGGACATCGCCGCTCAACCACCATCTCCAGCCATGACCACCAGCCCTATCCCTTCCTCACTTGTCCAGCCAAAGCCCGAGCTCTCTTCATCGCTGGTTCCGTCCAGCCCCGCCGAACCCGAACTCTCCTCATCGCTGGTTCCGTCCAGCCCCGCCGAGCCCAAGCTCTCTTCATCGCTGGTTCCGTCCAGCCCCGCCGAGGCCGAGCTCTCTTCATCGCTGGTTCCGTCCAGCCCTATCCAGCTATCGCCAGAGACCGTCCAGCCATCACCAGAGACCGTCCAGCCATCACCAGAGACCATCCAGCCATCACCAGAGACCGTCCAGCCAGAGCCAGAGACCGTCCAGCCTGAGCTAGAGACCGTCCAGCCAGAGACCGTCCACCCAGCGCCAGAGACCGTCCAGCCAGCGCCAGAGACCGTCCAGCCAGCGCCAGAGACCGTCCAGCCAGCGCCAGAGACCAGGATCCCTCCCAGCCTCCCTCTCCCCCTCCTCCCACTATTCATCCATCAGCCCTCCTGTCTTCTAGCCCTTCAGACCCAGCTCGGTTAGTGGATCCCTGGTTTTCGCCTCCCACCTCCTCCACATGGACACTTCCTCGAGCCCCGGTCCCATCTGCTCCCCCGTGGCTCTTACCTCCCTCAGCTCCTCCATGGCCCCACAGTCCACCAGCTTGGCCAGGCTCCCTCGTCCCTCTGGATTCCCTGCGGTCCCTCATCACGCTTCCTTCACCTCTGGACTTTCATCCGTTGGCTTCGCCCCGTCATTTCACCCCCCCCGGTTCAGTTGGACTCTTCACTCCCTCCAGTCACCCGTCAGCCCTCACTCCCTCTGTCCTCACCGTGTCCCTCTGTGCCCCTGTCATCACTTCGGTCACCTGAGCCTGCGGTGTCACCATGGTCCCTCGGTCCCTCATCAGCACCAGATGTCGTCAGTCCCTCAGCTTCACCCTGGTCTCCTCTCCCATCTGCTCCACCCCTGTCAGTTGGCCCCCTGGTGTCGTCAGCCCCATGTCCATCGGCTCCATCAGGGGTCCTCCCTACATCTGCTACGCCCTGGTCTCACCTTCAGCCTGCTCCGCCCTGGTCTCACCCTCAGCTTGCTCCGGCCTGGTCTCGCCTTCAGCCTGCTCCACCCTGGTCACGCCCTCAGCCTGCTCCGCCCTGGCCACGCCCTCAGCCTGCTCCGCCCTGGCCACGCCCTCAGCCTGCTCCGCCCTGGCCAAGCCTTCAACCAGCTCCGCCCTGGCCACGCCCTCAACCTGCTCCGCCCTGGCCACGCCCTCAACCTGCTCCGCCATGGCCACGCCCCGCTCAGCCCTCAGATCATCCCCCCTCCTTCCTCTGTTCTGCGGCGTGAGGCCACGCCTTCCGGGAGGGGGGAGTTCTGTCACAGTCCTTCGTCTGCACCAGTCTGTCTTGTCATCAGCACTACACTTCCCAGGATCCTCTCGTCACCCTATCCCGTACTCACTCCCTCATCAGCCACCTGTTCCTCGTCTTGTTCATCAGTATCACCTGTCTTCACATCATTATGTTTGATTCCTCCTTGTATTTAGTTCCCTCTGTTTGATTCAGTCTTTGTCGGTCGTTGTTTGATGTTAGCCTGTGTGGCGCCTGTGTTCCTGTCTTCCTGCATGTTTTGTATATTAAAAGTGATCTTTATTGTTACTCTGGACCCCTCTGGTTCCTCTACCAGCACCACACCCTGACAATAATAAACCTGACTATTGACCGCTGAGATTTATTATAAACTTCACATTTATATTCTAATGTTCATTGATTTATAACTGTACCCAAAACACACAGCACAGAATACAACTGCTTAATCATTTTCATTCAGTCTAAGTGACAAAAATAAGTGATAAATAAGTGATGACATGAAGCTTTCTCACTATTACAGCATAATACACAGTTCACCTCAAAACATATAGTAGTGATCTGTATTCCAGCAAGAGACTGTTCTCGTCTGTATTCAGTTGAGACTGTTCCTGTTAGTGATCTATTCAGGGTGGTTGACGGTGTGATCCAAGGGGAAAGTTTTGAGAGCCACTTCACCTCAGGTAAACTCCCAACATATCTAGAAGTGTTAATCTGACAGGACAAGTGCACATTTCATCTGCTTTTGGGAGCAACAACAATAATACGGGTCATTTAAAGCCATAAAGCTCATCACCTGGTTCCTACCCTCACTCTAGGCCCTCTCGCTGAAATGAATGAACCTTAGCTGATGCTAAGATTTAATTCCATTGAGAGTGGCCCATCTTTTCGAAATTCATAAAGAGCAAATCCATATTAGGAGGAGATGAACAAAGCAGCAGCCCAAACAATGAGGTAATACTTTACAAGAGTACATTCTGTACACCAGCACTTCATCTGAATTTGGACACTGCTGGAAAAGATATACATTTGGACTCTTTTGTACATATTTAAATAAAATATAATAGGTCAAGATGTAAAGTCCTTTACCATTCAATCATTTTCATCAGGGCTTGCTCTGTAATTGGATTGCATTTGCAAATGGAGCGGGGCTTCTGCACATCCGTCACATGACTTTGGATGAAACAAAGAAAAAATAAATTACGTGCAAGGATGACGCATGAGGAGTTCACGTCCCACACTCCATAAATCGAACACATGAATGCTCTTCTCTTCAGTATATCTTGCCAAAAAAATTAAATAAACTGAAGAAATGCTAAAGGCTTTTAGTACATGACAGCACTTCAGGACTATTTGATGAAACCATGCACTGAAAGCACACTGATGACGAGAAAGATATTTTAAAACATTGTGGACTGTGTAGTGTTTAATTCCCTTGTGAAAAAAGTGTGCTTAATTGTTTTGATTTGCACTTTTATTGCACTTTAAATTTTATGTATTTTTTATATAAATGTGTTGGTAGATAGTATTAATGAATTAAAAGGCCACTTAATTGTAGAGAGTACAATTTCATGACTATTTCGTAACACGCAATTTTTAAAAAGTCATGTTAAAATTTTTAATTTTAAGTATATTTTAATTTAAATTATATTTTTCATTACGTTTTACTGGTCATTAGCCTTCCCTTAAAGGGTTAGTTCACCCAAAAATGAAAATTAAGTCATTATTTACTCACCCCCATGCTGTTCCAACCCCGTAAGACCTTCGTTCATCTTCGGAACACAAATAAAGATATTTTTGATTTAATCTGAGAGCTGGATCACTCTTCCATAGACTGCCTAAGGGACTGGCTCTTGACGGCCCATAAAGTCATTAAAGAAAAGGTTTAAATATTCCATGTGCCTACAGCGGCTCAATTATAGGGACAATAATTATCAAGCGAAGAGACTACTTTTTGTGCGAAAAAAACAACAACATAAATAACGACTTTATTCGACTATTCCATTACTTCCTTATGGGCGCATGCGCGAGAACTGAGAGGAGGACGTTCTCCTTCGACTACTTCTTTTTACCGACTGCTCACCGCTTAGGAGTATTACTGCAACCTACCGTATAAGATGATGATAAGGCACACTGTCGTTTTTTGAGAAGATTAAAGGCTTTTAAGTGCACCTTGTACCTTGTGCGGAAAATACACTAATTGAAAAGCGTATGTACAGTGCACATCCTCCTCTGCATGTAAACAGAAAGTTTTGCACTTCCAGCTATATCAGCACATCATCTTATACGGTAGGTGGCGATAATACTCCTAAGCGGTGAGCAGCCGCCGGTAACAAGAAGTTAGTCGAAGGAGAACGTCCTCGTCTCAGTTCTCGCGCATGCGCCAATAAGGAAGTAATGGAATAGTCGAATAAAGTCGTTATTTATGTTTTGTTCGCACAAAAAGTAGTCTAGTCGCTTGATAAACTTATAATTGAGCCGCTGTAGGCACATGGAATATTTAAACCTTTTCTTTAATGACTTTTGGGCCATCAAGAGCCAGTCCCTTAGGCAGTCTATGGAAGAGTGATCCAGCTCTCAGATTAAATCAAAAATATCTTTATTTGTGTTCCGAAGATGAACGAAGGTCTTAAGGGGTTGGAACAGCATGGGGGTGAGTAAATAATGACTTAATTTTCATTTTTGGGTGAACTAACCCTTTAAGAAAGTAGGTAACACTCTATTTTGATGGTCCCTTTTGAACATTCTGTTGACTATAAGTAACTTTGCAACTACATGTCAACTAACTCTCATTAGAGTATTAGTAGATTGTCTGTTTAAAATCTGCCAACTCTTTATTGTGATGCTCCTCCAACAGACATTACTGACTATAAGTAACTTTGCAACTACGTCAACTTGTTCTATTCCTAACCCTTCCAGTCTACTAATACTATTAACACTCTAGTGAGAGTTAGTAGAGATGTAGGTGCAATGTTACTTATAGTCAACTGAATGTGTAAAAGGGACCATCCAATTAAAGTGAAACCAGAAAGTACACTTTGTTTGATGTTTTGTCTATAATGTACTAAAAAGCAGATGTAAAGTACTGTCACGATTTAGTCTTGTCTCTGTCATTTTTTGGTTTGTTTATGTCATGTTCCATGTCTGTCATGTGATTACGTGCTTGTCATGTGTCTTGTCATTGGTTAACCGTTTGTTCATTGTTCACAGGTGTCCCTTGTCTTGTCATTACTCTGTGTATTTAACCCTCATGTTTGTCATTTGTCTTTGTCAAGTATTGTTTCCTGTAACCACTGGTTGTGTAAGTTTATGTCCACGTTTTTCATGCCATGTCATGCTTTGGTTTACGTTTTGATCTTGTTACCTGTTATTTTGAATAAATATATATATATTTGAATATATATATATATATATATATATATATATATATAGAAATAGGAGCCCGTTCTCATCCTTTAGCGTCATATGTGACGCTATATGCAAAAACGCTGCTATACTACGCACATGGCACCCTTTATCATTAATATAACATGTGAACCCAAGACGTCATAAATCCTTTAGCATAATATGAGACTACCCCACCCTACCCCACACCCAAACCTACCCATCACAGCGCGTGTTATATTAACGATAACGGGTGCCATGTGCGTAGTATAGCGCCATTTTTGGATATAGCATCACATATGACGCTAAAGGATGAGAATGCATTGGAAATACATATATATATATATATATATATATATATATATATATATATATATATATATACTGTATATCAGGCTGTATATGAATATCCATATTCATCTGTACAGTCAAAATGCATGCAGTTTTTTTTTTTTAATTTCTTGAGGGCCAAAAGTTGCACAGGGCACCTTTAATAAATACTCCAGCATTCCCACAACACACTGAATGCAAAGTGAAATGTATGTACTAAAATTGTGAAATCATGATACTTTACACTTAAAAACAGTGAAAAAAGTAATTCCCAGAAGTCTCTTTGTTAATGTTTATTGTTTTTAAATATCGTGCATCCTGATGATGTGTTGTTTGGCTTTGTAAGTTTATAAGCCAGTGTTCATAGAAATACACTATTTGATTTAATTTAACGTTAATTTATTGTTTCATTGTGTTGGTTATTACTTAATTAAATAATATTTAATAATAATTTAAAAAGTATATATTATATACAACACTATATTTGTTCATATAAATATTTAAAAATACAAGTTAATTAAAATACAATATATTATTTAATTAAACATTCGAGGACTAATACAGTATACACCACAGTTGAATTGTATCATGGCTCAAAAGTCATCATTATATTTCAACCACAGCAGCCTGTTTTTACCATAAGCTTATAATGTGTGTCAAATGAGAAATGTTTCTACTGTGAAAAGGTGTGAGAAATAAGACACCTTTATATTAGACAGTTGCTCTCCCACCTACGCTCCGTTTCAAGGTTTTGTTTCTCTTTTCTGCTCGTCTGAGCCTGGAGACTATTAGGAACGTGAAATAAAATTGGCTCTTTCTGGCTGCGAATTGAAAATGTCTGCACACACGTAACGCATGCAGCCTCCTGTGGGTGACCTTGGCGATCAGCCATATATGAACAGAATGTGAAAGAGCAGAAGAGAGCAATGAACAAGGGTGTTTGGTGTGTGAGGGCACGTACCTTTCTAACACTCGTGCCATAACGTCATGGCGATAGACACTTATGGAAGCCTTTTCAATAATGCAGCAGGCTAGACAATAAAATTGACAATCAAAGACCTTTATTCAACAAGCTACCCTGAATAATTTACACCCTGTTCAGATTAGATTCAGGCCAACACATAGAAAGAGAGAAAGTGAGATGCAGAGGTAAACAATAAAAAAAAAAATGAAAGAGCAAAAGGGAAAGCAAAGTGTCAGAGGGGATTCGTAGCCGTTTACCCATTTGACACCCCGGAAGAAGTGTAGAATGAAAAAACAAAGAATATAAAAGAGAGTAGAGGAGAGAAGGGAGGAAAATAGCCTTTGTTATGTCACACTATCTTTGAAAGCAGAGACTATTGTTGCGGTGGCTTTGCTAGGCCATTAGCTGATGTATTGATAAATGGACACAATGGCAGCATGTTGAAACACATGAAGGAGAGCGGAGGTCATCATACAGAGGGAGAGACAGTGATTTATGGAAGCTGTAAATATGTCATGTCTAATGGCATATATCATTCAATCTTCTGGGTTTTTTTATGCAGATTCAGTTTCATGGTGGGTTTTGTCTCAATTTAGTAAATGAAAAGAACAAAACATGCAAGGATCAGCGGTTCTGGACCATTTTAACTTGGCTAGATACTGGAAGTTTTATCTTAAATATCCTACTGTGTGTACACTATCAAAATTTTAAGGTCATCTTTTTATCATTGATAATAATCAGAAATATTTCTTGAGCAGCAAATCAGCATATTAGAATGATTTCTGAAAGTTCACTAAAAAACTGGAGTAATGATGCATAAACTGTAATAATATTTAAAAAAAAACATTTTACTGTATTTTGATTAAATAAATGCATCCTTGGTGAGCAAATAAGGGACTTCTTTCAGCAACAAAAATCTATTCAGGTGACTGATCAATTGATTGATTGATTGATTGATTAAAATGGATTGGGTGATTACAACTGACTGACTGACTGACTGACTGACTGACTGACTGACTGACTGACTGATTGGTTGGTTGGTTGGTTGGTTGGTTGGTTGGTTGGTTGATTGATTGATTGATTGATTGATTGATTAAAAAAGTACTGAATGATTGAAAAAATATTGGTTTATTGATTGATTGGTTGGTTTGTTGCTTGGTTGGTTGCTTGGTTGGTTGGTTGATTGATTTTACAGAACTAAAACTTCATTTTAAAGTTTATTGTTTTTCTCCTCTCTTACTCTTCCTTTATCTCTATTTCTAAATTATATCGTGAACAATGACTGAAAGTGTGTTTATTGCCTTCTTAAAATTAATCGTTTGTAGTCCTCAACTGTAGGCTGAGTCACTTCAGAAGCATCAGTAAAATGAAAACATTTTAATGTAAATAATCTGGGAGAGATGTGAGAAGGAATATAAGCAAACCAGGCTGATTCTAATTATTTGGTGATAAGTTTAGTCAGCCGTGGTAAGGATGGGTTATAGCCCCGGGGTCTCTGACACCAGGGGCCTCCACCTGAGGCGTCTGCACCAGCTTTAAACTAAGAACAGGTGTAAAGATATAAAATTCAGTTTAAAATGTATTTGTAAAATGTAATTTCACATTACTTAAACATTACATATTATATTGAATGATGTAATTTCTGTGATATCAGTGATATCATTTTCTGTGGAGGTTGGGAATTTTTCTTCCTCCTCTGCACCATTAACTTGTGGTGTACCTCAGGGGTCTATTTTGGGTCCGCTGTTGTTTTCGTTGTATTTGCTCCCTTTAGGCTCGATTTTTCAAAAGCACAATATTCCTTATCACTTTTATGCAAAATAAGGACAATTATGACATAAAGTCTTTGTTGAACTGTCTTGAGGAGGTAAGAGGCTGGCTGGCAGCTAACCTTTAACACTGAATGATTCTAAAACCGAAATTGTAGTTTTTGGCTCACCAGCTTCTAATACACAGATTGAAAAACAACTGGGTCCTTTAAGAAGGAACTCTCGTGCTCATACTAATAATTTGGGGGTGATTTTTAATAATGGCCTTAAATTTGACAAACAAATTAACTCAGTGATGAATAGTAGCTTTTATCATTTGAGATCTATTGCGAAATTAAAGGCATTTTTAACAGTAAAAAGATTCAGAGATAGTAATCCATGCCTTTATTACATCTAGGCTGGATTATTGTAACTCACTGTACCTTGGGGTGGCTAAGTCTTCCTTATCCCACCTACAAAGGGTACAAAACGCTGCCACCAGGCTTCTTACTGGTACTCGAAAGAGGGAACATATTTCACCTGTTCTTGCGTCGCTTCACTGGTTGCCGGTCGAATACCGTGTTAAGTTCAAGGTATCATTATATGTGTTACAATACATTATGCACCTTCTCCACAGGAAATGTTCTAGACCTTTAAGGTCCTCTAACAAGTTGATGCTTACTATGCCACGATCTAGACTGAAATTAAAAGGGGATTGTGCCTTTTTGGTCGCTGCTCCACGTTGTGGAATTTGCCGGATCATCTAAGGCTATCTCCCACTAGTTTTAAATCTTTACTAAAGACTTATTTATTTTCTTTGGCGTTTGGTGAAATGTAATTTTATGATGCGCTTTATGATGGGCTTATGTTGTGTTGGTTGGTGTATTTATGTATTTTATTTTTTTTTTTAATTGACTGTACAGCACTTTGGTCAGCACAGCAGTGGCTGTTTTAAACATGCTTTCTAAACAAAAGTGCCTTGCCTCAGTGTCATTTAATTACTGTTTCAAATAGGTTTCCTAAACTCTTCACTCTTCCATTGGTCAGAAGTACAGACTCATACAAACTCACGCCATTGGTTGAGTCAGTGTTGCTATGTTGAGCTGGTCAGATACTCAAACAAACAGAGCAATGTTTTGATAGCGGCACACTGTTTAACTTTCTATGAAATCAGCCTAATGAATTTCATAGGAAAATTGTTCCAGGATGTTGATGTTGTGCTTGGCTAAATCAAGCAAATGAATTTTCCACTCACCAGTTCCTCTTCCTCTAAAGTTTCCTCTTTCCTCACTTCTTTTGTAAACTCTCTCCCCTCTTGTTCATTTCTTCTGCTCACACTTATTCCCTTCTAACCCCACTGCACTATTAAACTCATTACCCAGTTGAATCTCCTGTCAAATCTGAAGTAATTAGGAAGTAATTATTGGCATTCATATCACTTATGTCCTATAAAAATAGATTGTATGATCACCTCAGAGTAATTATAGGGGAGCTGGTGCAGAGTTGAATAATCACTGCTCTGAGCATTATTACAAGGTTAATACCTGGCACTAAATAAGCTTTACAGGCTGTTTTGTGTGTGTGCATGTGTGTGTGTTGGGAAACATCTGCTCATTTTATATATAATGTAGTTATATTGTCTCGTTTACTTTATGAGAATTATTACTGCATCCTCCATGGAAATTTTGAGGCACCAAAATGTGTCTCAAACTAAATAAGTAATGTGATGTTTTATGTATTGCTTTTATAGTTTTGTTTAAATGTCTTTATGCAGGAAGAAATAATAGTTTAAAATGCCCTCAGTTCAATTACGCTGGAATTGTATTTTTATTTATTTACACCAAATGCATGGTGGAAAAAGGTGGAAAGATGGAGTAATTTGGTGTGTATTCGAGATGTTTATGAGGAAGAACAGGCATCTGTTTGGCTCGTCTGGAAAACAGAAGGAAACCATCTTCTAAAGGGAAAACAGCGTGTGTTTGTGTGTGTGTGTGTGTGTGTGTGTGTGTGTGTGTGTGTGTGTGTGTGGTGAAAAGTTAATCAGATTCTGGCTTTGTTTGTTCCTAATGAAGTAAAAGTAGGTCATCAGTACCAGTAAAACATCAAAGCTATACAGCTTCATTAAAAGTGAAGTGTTAAATGTTAAAATACATTTGTTTATCCCAACCAATTGTTGGTTGATTTGACCCAAAAATTCTATTCATGGCTCTATCGCGATCAAAAATGTTTGTTTGAACATCCTGACCACCCGTGTGAAACCATCGATTTAAATCTATTTATTGACCACTTTTAAGTGTAAAAATTAAAAGTTTATTTTGAGAAATGTAAACTTATATTACAATACTTATGAATTAAAAGGCACCTTAAAAACACTTCGTTTTTGTGTTCACTTTCATTACCATCCTTTAAAGAGTGCACTTTGTAATAATGTTAAGTCAATGTCAAGTTTGACTTTAAAGTGCAATTTAAATGATTAAATAATAATTTGTCATGCTTTAAAAAATGTACTTATTTTTTAACCGTAGTGTGTTAGTTATATATTTGAAATGTACTTAACTGCATCTTGATGGTTTTAAATGTTTAATAAAAATATATTTAAAAATAGTTTCATGATTATTATGACTATGATAATTAGTGTCATGAAAGAATATTTTAGTTTACCACACTGTAAAAAATATTGTTGGTTTAACTTAAAAATTATGTAACCTGGTTGCCTTAACATTTTAAGTTGATTGAAATGGATAAAGTGAGTTAATACAATGAAGGAGATTGATTCAATCATCAGAAACTAAAAATATGTTATCTGAACTAAATAAATTATTTAAGTTGGCAAAATAAAAAAATAACAAATAACAAATCTTGATTTTTTTTTCAGTGCATAAATGCTTTTCAGTGCATTCAGCAGTAACTTAAACCATACATTGTTTATACAAAGAAGTAAGAAAATAGAAGTAATTCTGAAATTACATATAAAGATGGACAAAGTCCTTCTTAAGTGGGTCAAAAATATAAATATCAATTTAAACTATAAAAGCTAAATTTCCATTCAATTTCAAATAACATACAATTAAGTTTCTGTAAACATTACATTTAGTTCACACTTAAGTATATTGATTTAAAGTATATTAATCCACAATAAGTAGAACTAGTTAAAGTACTTTTTTTATTATTATTCTAGTTTAGTTGTGTAAATTTTTGTGTTTTTTTTCTGTCCAGAACATATCTCTTTATTAACACCGAGGTGTGGCGAATAGCACTAAACTTGGGCGGATGGCGAGCGAAATTGATCGCAAATCATAGTCTGCTGGTATGGAGGAGCCTACTGTATGTTTGTATGATATCAGATTCACTAGTCACAAACTGTGCGACCATAACACGTCTACTGCCCTCTAGTGTTCAATTACACCATAACTTATTTATCTTTTGGGTGAAAAAGCCTTCCAGTAAGGCTAATACAATCAGTTGCAAAAAAACAGGCCAGACTTTCCAGTCCTGACATATTTCTGGCTCAAAGAAAGCCTTTCATTCATCTTCGATTGGGGAGGGGGGCAAAAGATCTTCATTGTCTGGTCACACAAAAGACACAACAAAGCAGAAAGATATTCTATCCACCTGCCTCTGAGATACGCAGGCAGAGCGGAACAGGACCGCTTTTGTTGCTCTATTAATGAGAGCTCCTGTTTCCCAAACCTGCACCCTCTGCCCCGACACCAGACTCACAGACCCCGCCACACCGGGGGGCTCTGAGGTGAACCGAGGTGGCTGGACTATCAGACGTTTCAGCTCGACGAGCTAGGTTTAGTTTAAAATGTCAAATGAGCATATATGAGGTGGAATTAAGGCTCATTTTACAGCACATGCCTTTTGGCAGTTCTTCTTTTGAGCTTACTGTAATGCTGAAACAGATATTGACCACAGGGCTATGGAGCAGCAGGAACACAAAAACACACTTCTCACTTGAGGATGATTGTAGTTTGATTTGATCACCAGATGGGGGCAGCAGACGAAAGCATTGAAGAAGACTGTTTGAAATGGTATGCTGCTTTTTTCTTGCCTTCGGTTCTGTCACAACAGAATATGCACTTTGTGCAAACTCAGTTTGGAAAGAAATCCAATAAAGTACGTCAAACTCAATTTCAATGTTTTTTTTTCCAGCATGGTTCAACCCCGCTCCCCCTTCCTGCACCTCGGGTGAAGAGGATGTGTGTCGGATCTTCAGGAAACAGAAAACAAGGAAAGGCCTAAATCTGTGCTGTCCAGCTGGCCTTCATCTATTCACAGATCTTTAACATTGCTGTGGAAAGTAACTTCAAACGCTCCACCATAGTCCCATTCCCAAAAAAGACTATGGCCATTCCCAATAAATGACAACAGACCTGTTTTTGTAACATCTGTGGTTATGAAGACATTTGAGAGACTGGTATTGGCTTACCTAAGGGACATCAATGGACACTTGCTAGACTCCCTGAAGTTTGCTTATTGAGAAAACAGGTCAGTGGGACTGTTATATCCTGCAACATCTGGACAAACAGGGTCTTATGTTAAGATCCTGTTTGTGGACTTCAGTCCGGCTTTCAAACCGTCATCGCTACTTCGGGCTACAGGGGTTGGACAATGAAACTGAAACACTGGCCAATGTTGGAGGTTTCACATCTATATGCCTGGTGGCCAATCTTCAGAGTGAAGCACGGGTGGATCAGTGATGGTTTGCGCTGCAATATCATGACAATCCTGTCTGTGTTTGATGGACATGAGTCAAAAATCATGAGCTGGAGGATCATGAGCACCTGATGCTCAAACCGCGTATCTGCATGATCATGCACCAACACACACA
This sequence comes from Cyprinella venusta, assembly GCA_038021265.1. Classification (NCBI taxonomy): domain Eukaryota; kingdom Metazoa; phylum Chordata; class Actinopteri; order Cypriniformes; family Leuciscidae; genus Cyprinella; species Cyprinella venusta. The sequence continues at coordinate 7,602,398 of CM075883.1, read as the reverse complement.
AGACTTGTGACAGAAGGGTTTGATGAAGATGAAAGTGACGTTGAACATCTCCTATGGTCTGCACAGTCACCAGATCTGAATATTATTGAGGTGTCAGAAAACGTTTTCCTCCACCAGCATCATATAGTGACCTGGACACTGTTCTGGAGGAGGAACGGCTCATAATCCCTCTGGTCACTGTGAAGGACTTCGATCTGTCATTCCCAAGATGAATTGGTGCTTTATTTGGATGCAAAATGAGGCCCTCACCATCCTAATAAATGATTGTGTTGTAAGACCAGGTGTTTCAGTTTCATTGTCCAACCCCTGTATATTAACCCAGCTCTATCTGTTAGTAGATCGGCTTTCTGACAGATAGGCAACAGATAGTGAGACGGGGGTAATTCACGTCTACCACCTGCACAATCGGCACTGGCGCCCCCCCAGTGATGTGTACTTCCCCCATTGCTCTTCTCACTGTACACCAACGACTCAACTGCCAAAGACTCCTCTGTCAAACTCCTGAGGTTTCTCATACACAATGGTGATAGGACTGCATATGTAACCCCTACACCTGGGTCCAACTCGACCCGCTCCGAGCGGGCCTCAAACCCAGGTCTCCGGCATGAGAGTCAGGCATGCTAACAAGGAGGCTAAAGACTGCAGCCTCTAGGGTCTGTCGCTAGAGCGCCTATTGAGATCGGGGAGTGAGGTTTACTCGCACAGCAACTACTAGCTGGCCTCCGTTACACTCACCCCCTAAACCTCACTCTCATCCGGGTCACGGCACCAATGTAACCCCTACACCCGGGTCCAACTCGACCCGCTCCGAGCGGGTCTCGAACTCGGGTCTCCAGCATGAGAGTCAGGCGCTCCAACAAGGAGGCTAAAGACTGCAGCCCCTAGTGTCTGTCGCTAGAGTGCCTATTGAGATCGGGGAGTGAGGTTTACTCGCACAGCAACTACTAGCTGGCCTCCGTTACACATACACAGGTAGGGGATTGAACATAACAACCTAGAGCTGAATACACTCAAAACTGTGGAGATGATCATGGACTTCAGGAGAAACACACCTGCACTCGCTCACTCACCATCAAGAACAGCACCGTGGCAGCAGTGAGTCTTTCAGGTTCATGGGTAACACCATCTCTCAGAACGTGAAGTGGGACAATCACAGAGACTCCAGTGTGAAAAATCCCAGCAGAGGCTGAACTTCCACAAGAACGAGAACTCACATGAGTTCTACTCGGCCAACATTGAGTCTTTCCCCTCGACTTCAATAACTGTCTGGTTTGGTTCAGCCATCAGGGGACATCAGAGGATGGTTCGGACTGCTGAGAGGTTCATTGGTCATTGGTCACAGTCCAACCTCCAAGAACTGTTTACATCCAGAGTGCAGAAAAGGGCTCAGAAAATCATTCTGAACCCCTAACAAGTCACCTTCTCTTTGAGCATTTACCGTCTGGTCTAGAGAGCACTGAACACCAGAACAACAAGGCATAAGAAAACTTTCTTCCCCCAGGCAATCTACCTCATCAACAGTAAAACGTTCTCCCCACTGTGCAATGATAACATCTGCAATATCACTAATAAACATATACTATTTTTATTTAACAATACCTCTTCGTATTCCATTCCTTTGAATTTTATTATTATAAAGCATTGTTATATATACTGTTGTTGTGTACTGGAAGCTTATTTTGGCACCATAACAAATTCCTTGTATACTTGGCAGTAAAGCATTTCGTGATTCTGATTCAAATGAAATACATTAATGCCAGAAGGATGCACCCAAAAGGGACTTGAAAGAGCTATATCAATTTGTAGTTACTGTTAAATTAGGCTATATTTCCTAGATTAGAGAAAAATAATAATTTTGTTTGACCAAATAGCATAACTAAATAGCATTGGTAATAGAGTTGACAAGAAAATGTCTGTAATTACTTGTTTCACACCAACACATTCTCACCCCAAGGCATCACCTTTGACCATGCTTCAATATTTGACGCTTTAGGCGCATTTTAGCGTCAGTTAGATGACGCCCTAGGATCGTGTGTAACCCTACCCCCACCCCAGACCTAAACCTACCCGCGTCATATAACTGATGCTTTAGGCGCCCTTTAGCGTCAGTTAGATGACGCGATCCTACGGCGTCATCTAACTGACGCTAAAGGAAAAAGTGTCAGTTAGATGACGCGGGTAGGTTTAGGTCTGGGGTGGGGGTAGGGTTACACGCGATCCTAGGGCGTCATCTAACTGACGCTAAAGGGCACCTAAAGCGTTAGATATTGAAGCATGGTCAAAATGCTTCCCAAGCCGTCAGTTAGGTGACACCTTGTAGAAATAGTGTTAATATTGTTATTTAGTATTCAAACGAATTTAAGTTAATCAATTAATATACAAACAAATTTTATTCCTTAATGTCACAATTTTATGTAATTCTTATTTTTATGATTGTAATTGGATTTTTACAGCTAACTATTTAGTTTAAATTTAAAGTTTAAATTAAACTTGCATTTAAAAATTTTTTTAAAACATTTTATGGTTGAAACATCCAGTGAGGTGCCATTAGATGATTCATAAAGGACTGAATCATCTTGCTTACTCTCATCATATATCATCACAAAAACAACAACAACAACACAAATGTTGATTTGAAAAAAGCCATTTGGCCTCCAGATCGAGTCTGTGTTATATCCTGTGACCATCTGCCCTGCATGGACTGCCCTAACAAATAAAAAGTGATGACTTATGAATGCCCAGAGGGCCTGACACGTGCTCACTAAACATCGTCTGACTACAAGCCGCCTAAACAAACAATCTGACTTCCAAATACTGAATTTTGTCTTAATGTTATTCAGTTATTCACTTTAGCGTCATTTACAGTAAGTCACATTCTTTCCGGCCCACTGAACGGAAAAGAAGAATTGTTAGTTTCCACCCAGTCTTAAAACCGCAAACAGGTCGGTGTTTAACCGCATGAGTCACACTAGACCTGCAAATTATGCTTGACAAATTTAAAGAGATGATCTGGGTTATGAGAGAATGTTGAAAGCTACACATATCTTGCTGTCAGTCACTATGGAACATATATGCTATATGTGGGCGTGTGTTTTGTGTGGCGTTTTTGACTATATGCTCCTTTCAATGATAATACAATGGAAAAATAACAAAACAGATGATTATGAACCACACATTATTGTGCCCTTACATCACCCTCTTTGGACTGCATTGGTAAGCTAGAGTTTTACATGATTTTAAGGAGCAGTAGCTGTTGTGTTGTTATGTTTTTAACATTGTTGCCATTCTAATGGACTCTTGCTGGTTTCTATGGAAGCTTGTTTCCGCTTGTTTAAATTTTTACATTTTATTAGAATTATTTTTTTAGTTTACATTTCGCAATTCTGACTTTTTTTCTCTGAATCCTGCAATAATTATTTGTTTCCACAAATAAAAGAAAGTAATTGCGACTTTTTATCTCTCTAATTGTGAGTTTACATCTGGCAATTCTGACTTTTTTTCTCTGAATTCTGAGTTTACACCTTGCAATAATTATTTGTTTCCACAAAAAAAAAAGAAATTGTGACATTTTTATCACTCTGATTTCGAATCTCATTCTCTCTCATTCTCATTCTCTCTAATTTGCATGTCACAATTCTGATTTTTTTCTTTTTTTTTTTTTGGGGGGGGGGGGGGGATCCAAGCTTATATCTCGCTATTCAGACTGGGGCTCGTGCCCACCGGGAAAGACGCACCCTGCCTGGGGTGCGCTTTTAGGAAAACCGGCCTGTCTTTTCCTGGAGGATCTCGTACTTCCAGAGCTCCACCGCTGGAGCAGGGGGGGGGGTGATCTCGATTTTAATATGCCCACCCAGAGTGACTCTGGGTGGGACTCACGATGGTCTGATCGCCGGTGTGGGGCCCTCTGTGTTTGACACCGCCACACTCGCCCTCTTCCATACATCCCCGAAGGCCCATTTTAGGACCGTCTTCGCTCCAGGCGGAGCTCCAGGGGTGGCGGCGAAATCTGACTCTGGCCCAGGACGGGCCACCCTCCCTGGGCTGGCCAGGGAGGTCTGAGGGCATGGAGCTTTCAACCCACATCACGTTTTCGGACTCAGTCAAATTTGACACCAGGAATCGCCCGACCCACCATCCACGCTGGGGCCCGTGCCCACCGGGAAAGACGCACCCTGCCTGGGGTGCGCTTTTAGGAAAACCAGCCTGTCTTTTCCTGGAGGTCTCGTACTTCCAGAGGGGGTAATCTGGATGTCATATGCTCACCTGGTGTAACTCTGGGTGGGACTCACGACGGTCTGATGGCCGGTGTGGGGGCCCCCTGTGTTTGCCACCACCAGAGCTCCACCGCTGGAGCAGGGGGGTGATCTGGATTTTAATATGCCCACCAAGAGTGACTCTGGCTAGGACTCACGATGGTCTGATCACCGATAGGGGGGCCCTCTGTGTTTTGGACCACCACGCTCACCCTCTTCCATACATCCCCGAAGGCCCGTTTTAGGACCGTCTTCGCTCCAGGCGGAGCTCCAGGGGTGGCGGCGAAATCTGACTCTGGCCCAGGACGGGCCACCCTCCCTGGGCTGGCCGAGGAGCTCTGAGGGCATGGAGCTTTCAACCCACATCACGTTTTCGGACTTAGTCAAATTTGACACCAGATCAGAGGCTCGTGGGTTTTCCCTGGGAATTATGAGTTTGCATCTCGCAATTCAATTTTTTATTTATTTATTTATTTTTTTTTGGGCAAATCCAAGTTTACATCTACAATTCTGACTTTTTTGAAGAATTCTGATTTACATCTTGCAATTCTGACTTTTTTTTCTGGGAATTCTTCTGGGAGTTTATACTTCGCAATTATTTATGTTTCCACACACAATATATATAATAATAGCAACTTTATATCTCACAATTCACGGAATTCTGAGTTTATATCTCAAAATTCTGACTTTTTTCTTGGAATTCTGATTTTTTTTTTTCCTCAGACTTCTGAGGGTTCTTTTTTCTTGGAATTGTGAGTTTATATCTCACAATTCCATTTTCATTTTTATTTCTTTCCATCAAAGATAAAAATAAAAATAAAATAAAAAGTAGTAATTATGACTTTTTATCTCGCAATTGAGACCTTTTTCCTCAGAATTTACAGAATTTTCCTCAGAGTTTACATTTCACAATTCATTTTTTAGTTGTTGATTTTTCGCCACAGAAATAAAAAAAAGAAAGGAAATTCTAAGATTTTTCTTTTCTCTCATAATGGCCTGTGAAATCCTTTAATGCAATTATATGATATTTTAATTATATGGAATAATTTGAGGTATTGTTTTTGTTCATGGGATGAGTAACACAACAGAAATAGTAGTGCTTGCCCGAACAAGCACCGCTAAGCACCAAAATTGAGGAGAAACATTAGGAAATCCTAGCTTTGTTGGGCTGCAATGACAGTTTCACATGGCTCAACAAACAAGAGCCCATGGCGTGACAAGCTCGCTACTAACACATTCTGCTACCATGGCGATCACTTTAAACAAACTCGATTTTCAACAGGTGAAACACATGCGAGAATGGACAGATAAAGAAGGTCTGTTTGTTTGTGGATTTGTGAGGATGTGGGTGAACTGCTGGAAAACACTGCTGGTGTGAAAGTATCTGCTGTCCTAATGCACATCAACTGGTTTAACATAACCAATATGGTCCTTATTTCTGAAAAAACAAAATAAAAATAATAAAATTAAAACAAATCTCCTAGACTACTTCTATAGGAGTCTGAATGTTGTTATGAATGGACTGAGAGTAGCTCCTCCTAATGGACTATATTATTAAACAAGTAAAACAAATATACTTATAAAAACTTAAAAAAAAAACAACGTTACAAATATACTTATAAAAACTTTTTTAAAAAACCTGATAAAATTATTTGTTTTTAACTGAACATTTCCAAATCAGGTTTTTGATGACCTTTGCCATAGAAACTGCGGTAATAGAATTATTTCACATTTCAGAGGATAAAATATAACGTGAAAAGCCATTGTTTCGTTTTTTTTCTGCCCATTTTATAAATGACATGAGCCAGTAGGGGATTAAAGTTGAAAAGAGGTTAAAAACCATTAAAAAGAGATGTTAGCACAGCAGTAATATAATGCATACCAGATACGACAAGACTCAATTAATCCTGAAGGCGGAGATGATACTGCTTACAAATGCAATGAATGATTATAGACAATAGGTCTTAGGTATGTTTGAACTCAGCCCAGACATACAAGAGAAGAGAAGCACAGAAAGAAAGGCCATCTAACACCTATGAATGTCAGATAAACATCTTATAATCTTCTGTCCTACGGGTGCCATAATGAAATCTCACGTATTCCACAAATGTTTCTGAACTGTGAACATGTGAAAGGGTGTTTAATTCAGGCACTTTTATTAACACAAACAGATTTCAATGTACACATGAGTCACATTTAAAATGTTTTGAAAAGTTTTTTTGTGTTAAAGATTTTATCGAGTGATAATTCAAACAAACTTTGAAATCCTAAATCTTTTCAATAATTATTCTGCAAATATTCACTTTTTTTTCAAGTATATTTTTTTATAAAAAATATTGAATATCATTTATCATCAACTAAGTAAAAAGCATAAACAAATGATCAAAATATTAATATTATTGTACTTAATAATTATTAATATTTTTTAAATCATCAGTGATTGTTTAGTTTTTGTCAAACTATACAAAAAGGAATGAACATATTAAAATATATACAGCACATTTTGTAAAAATGTTCTAAGGGTCATTTACACCACAGAATGCAATTAAATGAGATGTGGTGTAAATGATATTGTGGTGGAAATTACTTAAAAAATAATATTAATAATCACAGGGCAAAAATTTACAATAATTAAAGAAACTCTCAATTATTTAAAATAACACATATGGAGGAAGAAGAATTACACTCCCAAAACATACAATCCTACACCAAAATCCCTGACTCTACACACAATGGCATCCTGAAAGAGCGAGCCAGTCTCTGCACAATGGCTGGGCTCTTGGTTCTCTGTCTGGTCTCAGACCGAGTCAAACGAGCCCTCATTAGCAGTCATTGTACAAGTTGAGCTGTCCTCATAAGTGGCAGTGGGCCGTTTGATCCCATCCTCAATTTCAAAGACACAGGAACCCGATACACACCGATGAGATGGAGAGACCGAGAGGTAGCTCGGTTCATGTCTTCGGAAGCTCTCTTACACAGGTGGGCCAATCAGGAAGAGGGGGTGGTCGGCGGGGCGACCTGACCCTCCTAACAAACCCCATGCCCCATCCCCCCACCCCCCAATCCCTCTCAGGTCTGCTTGAGCTCAACATGTAATACCTGTATCTGATTTCACGGATCTGTGAAAGAGACAGATGATGTTTGAAAAAGGGAAAGCCCCATCATTCAAGCGATCTTTCTTTTTTTCCTGTGGCTATTCATTTTGCCTGTCTTGCTATGGCTGGTTTGCTTTCATCTTGTGCTTAATTAATTGTCCGGTTAATCTCTTTAGTGGCCTGAAAAACCCGAAACAAGGAAAACAGTAAACGAGGCACATTTCATTGCGCAACATCTTGCTTGCACAACATAAACTTTTAAACTAAACAATTACCACTATAAAAATCTCAGGCAGCAGCTATTCAGAGGAAGCGTTTCTGAGTTTTGAAGAGCTTCAGGGTCATAAAAATTTCCTTTGAATTTCTGGTTCAGACCTCTATTTGCAGTTTGTTGTATCTGTTTATGCCGCAGGGACATACCTTAAGGGTTGTTGGAATTTGGATATGGAAAATGTACAGCTTAGCAACACCACATAACAGTGGTAATTGTAATGTCTAGGCATGAACCACCATCCCCAATCATTTTTGCAATGGTTTTGTGCGGTGGCAATTGTATTGATCAGTGGTTGATCATTCACAGATAAGAAAACTAGTTATCCTACTGTATCAACTTTGTCTTGTGTGTTTCCCCTAAAAATTGACAATTGTTATTCTCATTGCAACAATCTCACTATACTGTCAAGGAGAAACAACTGAGATATTAACAATATATTATTTTCTGTTGGATCATCTATTTTCTTCCTCTTTGTCTTTATTTAGCTGTCTATCAGTAGTCAGATAAACTATGACACCAATGTCCCATCAAGATCTATGAATTGATTCAAAAATCACTTTAAAATGTATCTCCTATAGACTTTGAGTATTACAAAACGAGCAAATGGCAAAGAAATGCCATGGGTCTGCGGAATTTGCATAGCATATCTCCACCTTACCTCATGGGTATAAAAGGAGGACGCCGCAACATGCAGGTATGTTTCTTCGCTGAGGAGGCAAGACTGAACTCGGCTGTTCCAGCGGTATAGCGGAAGGTGGCAGGAAGACGGAACGTCTCTGTTCCCAACTCAGGGAACGAGGGTTACATACGTAACCGAGACATTCCCTTTCATTGTCACTCCGAGTTCCATCGGATGACGATGAATGGGGTTATCCGTCTAATCACGCCACCTTTACAGCTGTCTTGCAGTGCCCTGTGTAATCTGAGATCCCTGTCGTGAGACTAGCATGGACAGTAATAGCATGGACTTATTTAGCACAGTAATACCAAGTTTCTCTTGTTTGTGTTTCTGTAGCAATTTTTTTTTTTTTACTGGGTGGGGTTGCTAACCCCACGCCTAACCCTCCTCCTTTCTCAGACCGGGCTTGGGACCGTCCATGGCGGAGTCTAGGCGGATAGGAGTGTCCATTGGAAACTTCTCCGGCATTATGGTGTGCCAGCCAAGATCATTAACATCATCCGAAACTCGTACGACGGTATGACCAGCAGAGTGGTCCATGAAGGGAAGCTTACAGAGACTTTCGAATTGAGAACCGGGGTTCGCCAGGGATGCCTGCTCCCGCCCTTTCTCTTCTTGCTAGCTATTGACTGGATAATGAAGACTACAACAGCACGTACAAGAACAGGAATCCAGTGGACACCCTTCACACAACTCGACGACCTGGACTTTGCGAATGATTTGGCCTTGTTATCCCACACCCAACAGCAGATGCAGGAGAAGATAAACAGCACAGCTGCCACCTCCGTAGGTGTAGGTCTGAACATCAACAAACAGAAGACAAAGATCCTCAAGGTAAATAAAACCAACAACGACCCAGTCGGTTGGGGGTAGGGGGCTTAAGAATACACATATGACCCAAAGGAAGGAGAACACCGCAGGTGGAATATTTCAACCCCAGGGGTGGCAAGGTGGCTTGCCAAGGGAAAGACATGCTCAGAGAGGCTTACAGTGGAATTACACATGGGGAGGTTGCATGAGGAATTACACATGGGGAGTGGAACACAGTGGAATTACACATGGGGAGGTCGAATTACACAAGGGGAGGGACCATGCACACGGGAGGCACCTAGCCAACGCGCAAGCAGTAGACACTGGCATCAGCGTCACCAGTGCTGGAGGAACTCAGGGCTTATGAGGCTCACCTGAGGAGAATAATCACATGTATCCAATCTGTGGAGTGGAATGGTGAGCAAACGAAGACACCTGAGCAGGTCCTATATCGAATGGTTGAAGCGAGTACCACGCATGGGCGGACACAGGCTCCACTCTTTTTGGAGATTGTAGAATCTGGCCAATGTGTTGAGGTGCCATGTGCTAGAGCCCAAGCAGATGCCACAATCCGGGTTGAGTGGGCAGTCACACCAAGGGGGTATGGGCGACCTTCCTGGTGGTATGCCAAAGCAATGGCGTCCACTATCCAGAGGGACAGACTTTTGTTGGAGAGAGCCTTTCCCTTCAACTTCCAACCATAACAGACAAAGAGCTGGTCTGAGGTCCTGAACACTGCATCCTGTCTACATAGGCATGAAGAGAGTGTACTGAACAGAGCAGTACCAAGGCTGGGTCTGCCTCCTCCAGGGGCAGTGCTTGCAGGTTCACCACCTGGTCCTGGAGGGGAGTGGTAGGAACCTTGGGCTCATATCCATATCCAGGATCAAGTGAGAGTAGGCCGGCCTGAATTCCAGGCATGCCTCATCAATGGAGAATGCGTGCAGGTCCCCTACCCTCTTGATGGAGGCCAATGCAACCAGGAGCACTGTCTCCATGACAGGAAATTAAGCTTCACTGATTGCAAAGTCTCAAAAGGAGCACTCTGCAGGGCAGTTAGAACCACTGAGACGTCCAAAGAGGGAATGAGAGGGGCGAGGAGGATTTAGTCTCCTTACTACTCTCAGGAACCTGATGATCAGGACTTTCTTTCCCACACACTTAGCTTCGATAGTGTCATGGTGTGCGGCAATAGCGGCAACATACACTTTGAGGGTGGAGGGAGACAGTCTTTTTGGTTCAACCCATCTTGAAGGAAGGAAAGCACGACACTGATCTAACATCTCCGGGGGTCTTCTCGCGAGAAGAGCACCATTTGATGAAGAGGTTCCACTTAAATGCATAGGTGTGTCTCGTGGACGACGCTCTAACTTGAAGGTAGCTACCACCACTGATGTATTAAAACCTGCCTCGTCCCATCCAGGAGCCACATGTGGAGGTTCCAAAAATCAGGATGAGGGTGCCCCGTCCACGAGAAAGGAGATCCTTCCTCAGAGGAATTGGTCTGGGAGATACTGTCGTGAGGAGTGACACATCCATGAGCGCTGTTGAAGCCCAAACACGTCAAAACAGCGCTCGCGCCCATCAGCTGAATCTATTAGAATACCGCACTCAGAAATACACGGGCAGATCATCTTTAGAAAGACACGTCTTTAAAAAGACGTGCCACGTGCACGCTCTTTTTGTGAGAGAAAACTTCCAGCAATGCTGAAGCGCCCAGGGATAAACACACACGCTGTTCAGTTAAGCAGGCAGGAATATGAAACTCGCTGGAACTCGCCATCATACCAACACCAACTGGAAGCTGCTCGTCAAGAAGATTCTCAAAGGTAGCCAGAGAATAGGCTGCAGGAGTGAAGAAAACTCTTGGCTCCGAAGCGAAAACATATCTGCATATTGCCATTGTCCTCCTTTTTATACCCACGAGGTAAGACGGAGACACGCTATGCAAATTCTGCAGACCCACGGCATTTCTTTATCATTGGCTCATTTTGTAATACTTGAAGTCGAAAGGATTTCTAAGCGAAACCCCGGAGTGACAACGAAAGGGAATTATTATACTCTTATTTGCAGTGTTGGAGGTAATGCATTACTAAGTAAATAATTTTCATTGAAAAGGTAAAGTAAGGGATTACTTTAACTTTTTCTGTAATTTAATTACAGTTACTTCCAATGTACTTGCATTAAATATAGACTATAGAACAATTCTATAAACAATAGTGGATTTAACATCAAATTTTAACATCTAATGCTAATTTTTATGTAACCTTCAATGTAATTTATGCAGTTTTATATAATTTATTTGAAAAAAATAAATAAAAGAGCAGGTTCATGTCTATCCTTGTTTTGCTTAACTGGTCAAGGTTGATAAGGGATTTAGAAAGAAATGCAACACTTTTTAGAGGGAGTAATTAGTACAGTAATCTAATTACACTGTTGAAGATGTAATTAGTAACGAGTAACTAGTAACTAGTTTTTAGAGTAACTCAAGGCTACTCAACACTGCTTATTTTAATTAATTGGCCCAAAAGAGAAATGGGCCCAAAAGGTCATCATTGTTAAGGTGACTTCCAGGCAAGACAAGGCAAGGCAAGGCAAGTTTATTTATATAGCACATCTCACACACAGTGGCAATTCAAAGTGCTTTACAATGGAATAAATTAAAATAAGCAAAAGAAATCAGAATAATTAAAACAGGCTAATGTGACTTTTTTTCCAATTCAGTTGCATGGTTTGACTGTGTTCTGACCGGTCACTCTGTCTGGGCATTGGCATACTTGTAAAATGAGAAGATGAGTCAGAGCTGTTGTCATGTCCCTCGAGTCATAAATTACGCAACGAAACCTTTAAAACACCAAAAGTGACCATCCAGTGACCTCCTCATAATCATCCAATGCATTAAGCTAATCTGATTCTGAGGAAAGGCAATCTATTTTTCCTCCAAGCACTATATAAGGAATATATAAGGAAACTAGATAAGGAACTTCTGCAATGCATGACTGATCATAACAGCCAAATGAACAGTATCTGCTTTTCAGCAAGCTGTCTATAATTGCACTACAGGGCCAAACATACAGTTTGTCTTTTAAAATCTGAGCTGAATCCCACAGGTATCACTGGGACGGTTGCAGACCTTTACAGGGTAAAGATACCATGGAGTTGATCAGTTGTTGAAGAAGGTATGTGTTGAAGGGGCATGTGGAAATGTCAAAACAGTAATCCACGCGAGACGCTGGAATGAAAATCAAGCTACTTATTGAAATGCCAGTGATGGATGAGTGCAGGCAAGCTTGTAAAAGGAAAATAATATCTAGACTGCCACTAGACTGTTTTGTTCTAATCACCTTATTGAATAGTGTCTGTGAATGGCACAAAGACTATTTACATTTGAATTGCATGTCTGTGTCTGAATGAATGAATGAATGAATGAATGAATGAATGAATGAATGAATGAATGAATGAATGAATGGCACAGACACGTGTGATGTTGCTTACAGATGTACATCACAGCTGAGCGTTCATTCACTCTCGCTCCTACATTATGTTATTTTTACATGAACACATCCAAACTATATTGCTATAGCCTAATGAGATTTGTTCTAATCGCGATATAGAATTGTCTGTAATGACAACATTTCGTTGACTAGTTTTGGATAGATTATAATGTTTTTACACTAAAATTGACATCAATTAAGCTTTTGTTAGACAGTTTCTGCTCAAATGTTAAATATATAGAATGTTTGGTCAAAAATAAACTAAACAATAAGAGCAGATAAATTACAGTTGATTAACAGTACTTTCTGTGGCTCTAGTGGGATTGTGCAAGGCATTGAAATGTGTTGCTTAAGATTACTGTACCAATGCATCGTGTACATTTGGAGAATAAGTTATGTACAGGTTTTGTGAGAGTAGCTGCATGTCATTCACTTCCCGTGAAAGGCATCAATTTCATTCTTAGGAATTACCTGGCAGGTGGGAAAGTATTTCCTTTTTAAAAAGTTGTTTATAAGCCAGATGTGATGAGTTATTCCAAAGAATTGTACAACACCTACCCTAATATTCATCTCACATCAAGCCTGTAGGCAGGGGGGGCTCTGGTGGTTCAGAATTTAACTCGTTTTTTTTTTTTTTTTTTTTTTTATGTGATTATTGTCATCATTGTTTTAATCAATGCTTGTGACAAATATTCTGGGTTGCTGTTTCAAATTAATATGATTATTGTAGCTGGAGGTGTGTGTGTGTGTCACGCGTGCAGTTCAGAGAGAGTTCTCGCAATACACTATTCAAAGCAACAGTGAAGAAGCATCGCCTCTGAATGATAGAGCTGGGGATCGATTCCAAAAAGAATCGATTCCGAGGCGTTGGGAACTTAGAGTCGGTTCCAAAGGTTCAAAATGCAAAGGTTGGAATCGATTGCATTGAGGGGAATGATCTTACTCGTTTTAGTTTAGGACAAGTAATAAATCTGACAGTCAACATGATGAAACTCTCTCCAAGACGATTCACTGTTACTATTATTATACTTGACCTGTAGATAAACCTCTATGGTTTCGCATAAAATGACTATATTGCTGAACTGTATTGCTGCTGTATCTTAACCATGTTTCTTTCTACCGTGTGTCTGTTAGATCACAACACAGGAGAGCACTATCATTCTTCACACGCACAGTAACCGAAATTTAAAACTGTAGTTTAAAACTACGGACCCCCGTAGTATATATATATATATATATTCTTTGGTGTAGGCCCCATCCATAGCTCACAAACCGAGGGTCTGGACTTTGCATTTCCTGCCTGAAGATGAAGGCAGGGGTGCAGCCGACCCCCTGTGAGGTATACATAGTTCCCACATGACGTCACAACATACGGGCATTTGCCGACCAGGTGCCATTGCTGAGGGCAAAACGTTAGAAGAAGCCATAGGAGTTGAACGAAGTGAAACGAGTTTAGTGCTATAAAGTGAAAATGGTCATCTCCTGCTGGGTCAATGGATGATAAAAATCATGCCGGAGGTTCAGTTAAATCGGGATTTTACAATATACCTGTTATTAGACTCCATGGATGTGAGAAGACTAAGCTTTTGTCCGAACAACGACGGAGATTATGGCTGGCGAGGATAAACAGGAAAGAAACACACTCAAAACACGCAAGAATTTGTTTGACAAAAGCACAATGTTGTGTTTTATTGCGAGTGTAAACAAATATAAGTTAACACATTGCAGTTTGAATAATGTCCTGTATGAACAAAATGACGAGGTATTAAAAACATACAAAACAACATAGTTTCCACTGTTTGATCTCACATTCCAGCATTTCAATCTCAGATTATGTCCCTAAAGAACCCGCGTATAATGTAGTTCTGCATTACATTAATTAAATTGCACGCGAGTTGTTTATTTTTATATTCATGCACCGAACCATGACGCCCGCAAGTACATGCATATTACAGAAAGCACCGGTGACTGTTTTAAGGGGAACATAGGAATTAAGTTGTGCAGGCTATGGCTTTTTAATAGACAGATTAGCATCATGCTACTTCGCTATGATGACTAAGTTACTTTTCCACTGATTGCACTTGAGCAAACGTCACCAAACCAACCCCATGTCAATCTGATCGTACACCTCCAGTGATTTCCAGGCTTGGTATTGCTCACATGTGTAAAAACTAAAAACCAATACCAGATAATGGTACACATGAAAATACTGTATCTGAGGCAAAGCTGCATAATCATTGCTCAGTGCTTCCTTCGTTACTGCATACAGATCCACACGATTTATGAATGAAATTTTCGCATTGTACCTCTCTCTGTCTTGTTTTAATAGTCTCTTTATTATCTATTCCACTTTGTCTTTTCATGATTTGCATAACAATATAAACAGAAATAAAAATTTGTTTGTAAAACAACATTCTCTGATAAAACTTTGTAAACGCCTATGGTAAACACAGCGGTTTTGCCTGCGGTTTCGCACTTCAGAGGCGCACGCTAAGGGAGCGTCCCCAAAGTGTCGATTCTCGACGCAGTGTAGAGTTCCCTCGAAAGGGAACTAATGCACACCCGAGGAGGTAATGCGGTCACGACGCGAAGCGGAGTGAAGAATATCACTTTTTTTCATTCTTGATTTCTATAACTAACAGTAGATAACCCAATAAATGAAACACACAAAGCCCTTTTAACAAGTAGGCCTATCAATAATTATTTATTTGTTATATTATCTGGAATAATTACAAAAATCCGTGCAGCAGGACTATTATTCAGTTTAATTTCTATTTAGCCTATTATAGATAGGACCAGGCCCGGATTAAGAGGACTTTGGGCCCTGGGGCTATAGCAACACCAAGGGCCCCCTTTCATCTGATTGCCATGCCACAGGCTTTTACCGCAAAAAAAAAAAATATATATATATATATATATATATATATATATATATTATTATTGTTATTAAAGCACCCATTGACTTCCATAAGAAAAATATATATTAACTCAATGACTACCGTAAACTGTTTGGTTACTAAAACTATATAAATCTACTTTTGTGTTCAGCATAAGAAAGAAATTTCAGTTTGAACAACATTAGGGTGACATATTTTTTATTTTTGGATGAACTTTCCTTTTACATTTCCTTTTCTGTCTTACAGTTAAATATTTTTTTTTCTAGCTTTAGCAGAGCACAGTCACATTCCAGGGACATCCATGTTAGACGGTTCAGTCTTTCTTGTACCATTATTGACTGCAATCGAAACTGAATGAAAGATAATTTTGAATCTGTAAAAAAAATATTAATACATTTACACTGCATTTACAATTACATAAATTATATGATTGTTATTTTATTTAATAATTAAATATAAAATGATATCTACTTTTTCATTCAGGGTAGGCTACTTTATGAAACCAAAACTAACAGTAGGTGGCGGCAAGTCACTGTCCTAATAAGCGAGTCATTCATTCAACCGATTTGTTCAAACGGCTGTTTGATTCATCGACGAAGCAAACGAGGAGTCACTTAAAAGGAAACCATTTGTTCAAAACGCGGATTCAGTAACGAATCTCCACTATCAGTTTCAGAGATTATTTCTGCTGTGGTTTCATTTTGGGATTTTCATTGGCGAAGTGACGATAAACTGAAACGTAACTCTCAACACAAATCAACCACCTATGATTTGACAATCTCATTTTCTCCAGCCAATCACGGGCCCCCTAATACCGCGGGCCCTGGGGCTTCAGCGCCACCTAGCCCTTATGTTAATCCGGCCCTGGATAGGACTATACTTTATTTATTAAAATTAAACTGTATGTGTCCATTGATTGTGAAGTTAGACATCGAAAATTGCAGATCAAGTGCATGGGGCTACATGTCTTCTCTTGTTATGAATTGTATCCTATTTTCCGTTAACTACGCGCAGCGATATGGAACTGTAATGCGGTCATACCTGCCTGAAACTACTTTAGCCATGCATTTCCCTAAAAATAATTGCACACCTTAGAATGTTCTCAACCAATCAGAATCAAGCATTCAACAGCCATGTAGTATAAAATTTAGTAAATGTGTTGAATTATAACGTTCTCAATATATGG
This sequence comes from Cyprinella venusta, assembly GCA_038021265.1. NCBI lineage: Eukaryota > Metazoa > Chordata > Actinopteri > Cypriniformes > Leuciscidae > Cyprinella > Cyprinella venusta. Next base: position 7,585,710 of record CM075883.1, on the reverse strand, counting down.
TAACACTTTACCATAAGGTTCATTAGTTAACTACATTTATGACGGCAAATCAAAGTCAAAAAGAACCGAGCACCAGCATTTTCGCAATCTGTGACGAAGCAGGGAAGAGCCAATGAACGTTTGATATCAGTGCTGTAAAACATGACGTAACGCTTTTCAAGGGCGCAATTTTTGAATTTGAATTCATCACCAGCGTGGGATTTGATGTGTACGGTCGATGCTGAGACGAAGATTACGACTGGATGTAAGGCTGAATTAGGAATTGTTTCTTGCAAACAAAGAAGGCTATGGATTCTAAAGATTTTGATTACATCAAACTAATAAAATTGATGTCTTTTGTGAATTTATGTTGTGTTTTATAGGAGAAAATGCTTTATGTGTGTCACGGTAAACTTTATTACAAAATGGTTAAACGAGTAACGTTAAAGAATGTATTTTTAAGGTTTTATAGTGTATTGTTTAACACCATGCAGGCGAAACGAGCAAAATGTCAATATTTATGAGTATTATATCAATAAATGCAACAGAAAACTTAATTAATAAGACAGTTGAATGCAATAGAGTCAAAACATAATGCTACTATTTTAATAAGCGTAAATTGTGATACGTACAAATGTGCTGGTACGTCGGTGGATTTGTTCATACGTAAATAAATTACGTTTTTGTGCTGTCAATAGGTAAAAAATTGTACGTTGTAGTACTGTAAATACGTAAGTATTATACATTTCTGCGCATATAAAACGTAATTATCACGTAATTAATTACGGAATTAATAACGTAATTAATGAAACGTAATTAGTGTTACCCAATATATTTAATTATTACGGGGGGGGGGGGGGGGGGGCGCTGTAATAATTCAATATATTGGGTAACACTAATTACGTTTAATTGGGTAACACTTTACAGTAAGGTTAATTTATTAAACGATGTCACAATTTGTTGACATTGGTTTGTTGTCAACAAAGAAAAGATACATAAAATCCTTTTGACTAGCCTATTTATATTGCTTAAATTATTATACAACTAATTTGTCTTTCATTTTATTATTTATCCCATGTGAATTTACCAAACAGACCTGAGACTCTGACACACATTTTTTGACCCACAAATTGAAAAAAAAAAAAAAAAAAACAGTTTCATAAGAGCATCACAATAAACACCTCAATACTTTTGATTCAATTATTTCCCCCATGGATTTTTCAGCCGTGAAGATCCCGCCATTTCTGTCTTCCCTAAAGCTATCTGTTCATCGCATCTGCCGTAGCATAATTATACTTGAAAGATATAAATTATGCATGACTTCATGGAGAAGCAGTGGTCTTCAAAGAGAGAGGCCGCTACAATTACAGTAATGGGCTGTAGTAGCATCTCTTTATAGTCCATTATATCTTTCTTTTTTAGTGTGCTTGGCAAATCCTTTCTGACAAATGATGGATCATTTTGAGCATGACCATTCTTCTATAAACAAACTAGACTAATTTTCAGTCAGTTGGTTTAAAATAAAGACAAATGAAATACAACTAGTTTCCCTGACTGGTTTTATAGCAATTTGAGAGACACACAGGATGTGCCCTTCTAATGCAGTTCTCGTAAACAGTTTACCCTTTTAGTGGTAAGTGTCGTCAAGGGAGAAAATATACTGACATGTTTCTCTAGTTACTAGTAATTTGTCATTGCAAAGAGTTTATTTACCATGCAATAGTTTCACAGTATTTATTATTTGTGGTGTGTGTTTGCTATCTTTAAGCCAGAAACGGTTTGAATTATAAAGGTGCACATGCACACAAACTGACTTTTCTATGTTTTGATACAGTATATGAACAAAAACTTTAGTAACATATTCTATCAATGGGGTGAACTAACCAATGTATTTCCCTCTTAGAGTGTAGTTCAAACATCCAAAACAGCCTTTTTTTTTTTCTTTTTTTTTTTGAAGAATAATCAAAGGATTTTTTTGTTCCTTAAACAGTGCTGAATCTAATTAGACACATGTTGGCAATTTAGCCATGTTTATGACTGTGCCACAGACACATTTAATCCCTTAACCTTTAAGTTTGATATGCAACAGCTGATAATGATCCAGTTTTACCTTTATTATGAGAAAATTGATGTAATCATCCATGTAGCTCTACCTACTAATCACACAACTAATCCAAGGCGACCGCTAGTCTGTCTGTCTCTCGCCTTTATTCACGTCTGAAATGTCTGCAATGTATGGTTTGAAAAGTCTTGCATTTAAACTACTCAAAGACAAGTGAACAGAGTTTATTAAGTTTGCCAGAAATTCATTGCAACGTTGCCTGATTGGGAAAAATCCCATGTTTACTTTGCAAAAGTTCAAGGCCTTGGGTTTGGCGCTGTGCTAAGGTTTCCCACAGCTGTATATTATTATTGTCAAATAATGGTTCACATGAGAAAACTCCTCCAAATCTTCCTCAGCTGACAGCATCGAGGATTTGACATGAGACAATATCTTTTGTCTTTAGTTTAAAATGTTTTATTATCATTTTGTAAATACTATTTTAATGTACACTGCAGTGTACATTAAAATAGTATTTAAAAAAATGATAATAGGTACAAAAGCTGTCAATGGGGCTGTACCTTTTCAAAATGTAAACTTTTGTCCATTTTAGGTGTTAATATTTACATTTTATGTGCTAATAAGTACATTTTAGGTGTTAATATGTACATTTTAGGTGCTAATATGTACAGTTTAAGTGTTAATATGTTCATTTTTGGTGTACATTTTAAGTGTTAATAAGTACATTTTAGGTGCTAATATGTACATTTAGGTACTAATATGTACATTTTAGGTGTTAATATGTACATTTTAGGTGCTAATATGTACATTTCAGGTGCTAATATGTAGACCTACATTTTAGGTGCTAATATGTACCACTAAGGTACAAATATGCAGCCTTTGGGTACAAAAGTGTACCTTTTGAAAAGGTACAGCCCCAGTGACAGCTTTTGTACCTTTTTTTCTGAGAGTGTGTATAGATGAATTTTCTAAGATGAAAAAGATTACTGGTGTGTTTTACAAGAAAATAAGATCACACTTTATATTGTGGCCTACTTAACCATTTGAAACAATACTTATTAATGTACATGTTGGTGTATGGTAATTTCTTGAAGTACTTGCGTTTAAGGATAAGACTTTAATGCGAACATCTTTTATTGTGTTTATTCAGCTCTTACAGTGATTTCCTTGAATAATACTGACTCTTCTTCTTTTGTGTGATTTACAATAATCTTTTTTATTTGGCCATTATTTGGACGCAGTCCGCTACAACACTCTTGTAGTGGATAAAAGCAAGATGACAAATAAGTTTTAACCGTAATTAAACTAGACCTGTTCTATCTCCATGCAGCATATCCTCTGGCTCTGTGGGCATTATTGTCCGACTCCAGGTCGAAATAAACACCACTACTGAGAGTTTCTGTTTTGATCATTTTCATTTTGTGATATGACAGATGAGATTCCCCTGCCACTGAAGAACGAGTTTTTGCAGCTCCGCCCTGTGTGCAGGGAGCAGAAGCTCATTTGCATTTAAAGGGACACAAACTAAATGGTGATAATTTAAAAATGCTGTAAAAAATTATCTGTTGGGTATTTTGAGCTAAAATACTTATTTTACATCTTGTGAAAAGAGGCATAAAAAATAGAAAAAACACTTAGGGCCCTATCTTGCACCCTGCGCAAATGACTTTATACACAAACGCATGTCTCATTCCTATTTTGCACGCACGCAAAGCGGGATTTTTCGCTCCACAGACGCACGTCGGTAAACTAGGAAATGAACTTGCACTCCCTAGGCGCAAAAGGAGGCGTGTTTTGGTGCAAACATTCCCTGATGCTATTTTACACTTCCAGAAAACAATTGCGCCACTGACCAGAAAAAACCTAGTCTAAAGTCAGTGGCACGTTGCGCGTTGTTCATGATATTTTAAGCAGGCATGCTTGTCCATGATGTAGCGGGTACACAACACGCATTCACTGATTCTCTCATCAACACAGATGCAGTAGTTTTATTTTTGCAAATCATACATTATAACAAGAAAAAATATTAAAACATGAGGGAAATCATTGTGGTTTACATGAAGATGAAAAAACCGAAATACCCATTTTTTAAGGCTAATTGTAGTACTGAAGGATCAGACCTGTTTGCCCAATAGTGACAAGAAACATACATATAGGCTATAATGTTTAACCGACGCTGATGTGCGGGAGTTTCTCCATCCCCATACAACGTCACTTCTCTGTGTTTCACTGCCCTGACAAGAACGTCGGTCTCATCGGCTGTGAACGCTCCTGGCGCGCGCGCCTGGTAACCCCGCCGTTATAATAGCAATCCGTCATGCAACATGCGCACCTGTTCTTAAAGGGTATGTTGGATGGCGCTCGGATTGGTTTATTTCACGTTACGCCCAAACCACACCTATGAATAATGAAGCTACTTCAGACCAACCTCTTTTAGATTTGCGCCAGGCGCAAGAGGCATTTATCCCGCCAGGAAAATAGCAATAGCGTCGGGACCCGCCCACAAAGTTACTTGCGCCATGCGCTTTGACACTTGTGTTTCAGATCGTTTAAATAGGGCCCTTAAAGTTATTCAGTAAGTCACAAAAAGTACACAAAGCTAAAGATTATTGTTGAAATGCCAGCCCTCTTATATTCCTTAAAGGGCACCTATTATGCTAAATTCACTTTTACATGGTGTTTGAACATAAATATGTGTCGGCAGTGTGTGAGCAAAACCACCCTAGAATGATAAAAATCCACCCAGTGGTTTTTTTACAATCTCAATAAATCATATGCACTGTCTCAGAACGAGCTGTTCTGAGATCCAGATATTAGTGACGTAGAAAATGAGAAAGGGGTTTGATTGACAGCGTGGTTGTGGCCAAGACCCATCCCTTGGTGATCTGTACATGCATCCTACATTGCTTCAACGACAGCCGGCAATGTCTCTTGGAAACATAAATGTTCGTCGGTTAATCCTGTTGTTGTAGCTTAAAAGTTAATCCTCAACTGTGGATCGTCATCTACTGTTTGCGATCCACCGTCACATCCAGTAACAGTAAGTGTATTTTATGATTTTTGAGCAAATAGTCTTGTCAATGTTAGCCAATTCAACAACAAATGCGTCTAAAGTTGTTGTCGTCGTAGGATGTAGGCTATAATTTAAACCTTGTTTGTATAGTGTGTAACCACACGTTTATATATATTTAAAGATATTGTATTAAAAACTGCATATATGTTGTTGTTCTGTAAGTTAGCCATCTCCTCACATTTGCCACAGAAGCAGCGGTATGACAAGTAAACATGACGCCACAGGTCCCTGCATAACTCAACTGTAATTTCGCTCGTACGCAGCAAACTTCATCACAGTATGTGTATGTAATTTCACAAAAAATGCGCTAGCATTAGTGTTTGTGTGTGCGTGTGTGTGTGTTGTATGCCCATCATTTCAAAGGGGACGCGATTACAACGCTATAAGTACATAAATGTATCAAATAACCATACCGAGACGTACTGGTCCATTCTCATTTGTGTTTATTCTGCCGGAGTCTTTTAGTAGTATTTATATATTCCGATTCAAACGTACGCTGCTGAATGACAACTGTGGTTTCTCCGGTTTCTCCTCTCAGTACCGATTGCCATTGATATCAAGTTACACCCCGTTACACCCTCATCCAAAGGCAGGGCGGGGATATGCAGCTCATTTGCATTTAAAGCCATACACCTCCGAAACAGGTCATTTTTAAGCAGGCCCCAAAATGACATTTTCAAATGGTTATAATAAATCAACTGTGGGGTATTTTGAGCTGAAACTTCACAAATACATTCTTGGGACACCAGAGACCAATATTACATCTTGTAAAAAGGGGCATAATTGGTGCCCTTTAAAATTAACAAGAGTTGTGAAAATTTTACAAAGTTACCACTGCTGAAATTTTTAGCAATTGTTAGTGAGTTTTGAAGTGATTATAACTTGCTCTCTTTTTTTTCTTTCAATTTTCGATTTTGTTTAATAAGGCTTTTTTATAAGCACAGTGAGCACATCCTTCCATGATGAGGTTTGGTAGCAATTACTTTTTATTTCCTATCAAATCAGGGAGGCATGGTGTAATACAGTAGCCTTGTTAAAACCAGACCATCTCAGTTTGTAACTGAGTTGTGGTTTGGCAAAGCTTCATAGACAAATCATTTCCAGAGGGACGTCACCAACGGTCATAGCTCAAATGTCTCTGGGCGCAATTGGATAGACGTAAAACCAATCAGAGCGCTGAAGGAGATGACGTATGCAGAGCGACGTTAGTCTATTTGAATAAACGGGCAGACAATCTGATTAGCTACTTGCTCTACGTTTATTTAAAATTAACAGCAAAACAACTATAAGAGAATGTGCTTTTTCAGCCCATTCTCACCCCCAAGGTGTCACCTAACTGACGCCTTGGGAGCATTTTGACCATGCTTCAATATTTGACGCTTTAGGCGTCCTTTAGCGTCAGTTAGATGACGCCCTAGGATCGCGTGTACCCTACCCCCACCCCACACCTAAACCTAACTGTGTCCTCTAACTGACGCTTTCCTTTAGCGTCAGTTAGATGACGCCGTGGGATCGCGTCATGTCAGTGACGCTAAAGGGCGCCTAAGGCCCGATTCACATATCGTGTCTAAAAACGCGTAGATAACGCTAGGCGTGTGCGTTTTTATCCCTTTTTCAAAGAAGCGCTAGGGCGGTTGCGCTCCGGTGGCGTCTGTCGTTGCTAAGCAACCATCAGCCGCACTCTCTGTACCTACCTATGTGACCTACGGTGCGCTTGCGGCATTCTGAAAAGTTGAGATGTTTTTATCTCGATGCGGCGCGGACGCGCCTGGAAAAAACGAGCGCGTCGCACCGCGACCGCGTCGCTTCCATTATGAGCGCGCATACCGCGCGCCTCCATTTAAAATAATGAACATGAGCACGCAAAAGACGCGATATGTGAACGGGCCCTAAAACGTCAAATATTGAAGCATGGTCAAAGGTGACGCCTTGGGGTGAGAATGTGTTGGCTTTTTATATAAATCATACACAGTAAACCAAACCTTAACAAAAAATCTTTGCAATGAACTATGCAATTTAGACACGCAAACTTCGTGCCGGTATGGTGAGACCTTACTGTCTATGGGTGAGACATACATGCTCGGGCATATTCGCCTTGAAGTCATTCATCCTCGGATGCGGTTCCGCTACAAAAAAAGCCGTGCGCACAGCCAAGGGGATTTGGGTCAGTCTTGCGCACCGAACTCGTCATTTTTGCTGCGCACCTTCGCGCTTGTGCGGAAGCGTCGAGTCCTTCGCGCTTGTGCGGAAGTGTCGAGTATAAACACGGCTTACTCCGTGTCAGCGCACGCTCTGATCGGTAAAGGTGCACAGACCTCTCCCGAATCATCTCCAGAAGTAGCAGCAGTCTCTGAAGCACCACTAACTCGGCCTCCGTTTCCCCTCATAAGCTGATATTAGTATTTAAACATTCTATATGATAAAAAATGTTTGTGAAAAAAAATATTTTAATAACATGGTTTTGATGGTTATAGAGTTCTATTGACAGTGTTCAACTATAACCGTCATACCCCTTTGTGAATGTACAAAATCTGCTTGACCGTCGCTGTGCTGTCGTCAACGTGTAATCCCGCCCCAATGTTTCTGATTGGTGCCGTGATTTCGGCGGATTGGAAATGGGCTAGAATGAGCTCTTTGACAGACTAACTTTTAGAGCAAATCTAAATTTGCCCGAAGTTGTCTGGGTTTTCCCAGGCAAGTAATACAGGGATACTTCACTAAATCTTAGCACAACTGGACATACGCAGCCCATCGATGTAAGAAATAAATCTGTCGAAAAACGGAACAAAATTACCTTTTTTTAAATTTAACAATTCTAGTAACAATTCTTCTCCTCCATCTCCTATAGATTACAAAATTATTACTGTAACTACTGTGAAGTTGCATCAACTATAACATCAAATATCTGTAAGACTACAGATTTACTGAGTAACAGGGGTAAAGTTAACAGTGTAACTAATTAAATACACATTCATCTTTGCAGAAGTTAAGTATCCTTTTAAGAATCACAGATTCTACCTTTTGGAAAAATGACCAACATATAGAATTTTGACCCTAAAGTGTCATTTGGACAAGTAACATCCACTTTTGTTCTTCTGACCAACTAAATGAAAAAATTGCGTGACTACATTTAAAGCCTTCACATGGGTCTGGTTGCAGTCTCTTTTTTAAACTCTCATTCCAAAGTCTTTTGCATTTTACAACGGATGAATCTCTAGTTGACACTGGTGATTGTTGTTTGAACCTTTCTGGATCCGCCATCAAATTATTAAGTTTAAATATATCAAGTGCTGTGAGAAAAGGCTATAAATCTCCACCTCCAACATCCTCACTCACAATATAGCCTACTAGCCGAGACACCTTCTTTGTGTACAGATTTGACATAATGACGCAAAGACTTCCCGCAGAAATCCACCAAACTTACCGTTTTGAATCGAGCTACAGCAAGCAGATCGTTTTTAACACTGGCTGGTTGTGTTCTTGCAGAGAAATTGGCGAACAAGAGGGGGCTGAGGGGTTGAGGCATGGTATAGTATGGTATGGTATACTTTATTGTCCCAATGGAAAATTTGTTTTGGGCTCACAAATACAACCACTGCACCAGACATTTAAAACAAACACAATATATAAAAAACAGACAAATACACATTTAAAATCAAGTAGTTGGCCTCACGTTACTGTGTGCATTAGAGAGTACTTGGCATCCTGCCACTGAACACTGGAAGAGTGTTTGGCATCGCACCATTCTGCACTGTAAAATGATTATCACATCACTCTCTACACTAGGTCGCAAACGGCATCACGCTACTCTATATACTTAAAATAGTTATTATTTCTGCTTGGTATTATTTAATAATTTAACTGCTGAAGGAATGAATGAATTCTTAAACTGGTTTAGTCTACAGCCAGGCAATCTTAGTCTTAAGGCCATGTTAGTAGTTGCATGGGTCGCACACCGCAAGCCTCACCCTCTTGGGACCCAGGGATGGAGGAAGAGGCCTGGGATCCCTGGGTGGCCTGTCTATGTCTGACACTTGTCCCCGTGGACACTATGTCTGACACTTGTTCCCTGGCTTGGCAGTGCCTGAGTGAACTGGCTCTACATTGAGGTCCAGGTGGAGGCTATTGTGGGGGCCCCGCTGAATTGGACACAGCGGTAGTGGGACGCCCTTGGTGACAGGCAGGCGGAGGAACTGTCACCTTCGGGGTGAAGGATGTGTCGGAAGGCCTCCGTCTGCGGCTGGGCGGAGGAGAGATGTTGGTTGCAGCTCTCCACTGCATCGCTGAACAACCCAACCTGGGAAATTGAGGAGTCCAGGAACCGAACCTTGTCCGTATCCGCCATCTCAACCAGGCTGAGCCAACAATGGCGCTCCTAGACCACTAAGGTGGACATCACTAGACCGACCATGCACCATGCGACACTCGTGCCCAGGAGGGTGAGGTCAGTAGCAGTGCGGACCTCCCTCATGAGCGCACGGTCTAGACTACCCTTGTGCGTGTCCATGAGTGTCTTGGCCTGATAGACCAGCAACAACACCATGTCATACACAGAGGAGGCGGATTGCCCACAAGCTTTGTAAGCTCTGACCGTCAAACCTAACGCGAGCTCACAGGCCTGCGAGGGGAGACAAGGACCCCCCAGGTGCAGTGGGCAATGGACACAGGAGGGGTCCCATGATGCTACCATGATGCTTCACAGTAGGGGTGGTGTTCTTGGGATGGTACTCATCATTCTTCTACCTCCAAACACGGTTAGTGCATAGAATTATGAAAAAAGTTCTGTTTTGGTCTCATCTGACCACATGACTTTCTACCATGACTCTTCTGGATCATCCAAATGGTCATTGGAAAACTTAACACAGACCGTAACGTGTGCTGGTTTAAGCAGGGGAACCTTCTGTGCCATGCACGATTACAAACCATGACGTCTTAGTGTATTACCAACAGTAACCCTGGAAACGGTGGTCTCAGCTCTTTTCAGGTCATCGACCAGCTCCTCCCATGTAGTTCTGGGCTGATTTCTCACCATTCTTAGGATCATTGAGACCCCATGAGGTGAGACTTCCAAAATTCTTTGTTTTTCAATGAGCTCTCAGAGCTACTTACATCTGTTAGCTCTGTCTGTTTAGTGATACAATCAACTCCATTAAATGCAGTCTGTGCACTCCCAAGTTAGTGGATTTCCACAAGCGCTCTACTTTGCGACAAGTTCTCAAGATGGAAGCAATCTCCTCATTCATTTTCAAGTCAATTTGTGCTTTACATAAAGGGTCCACGATGTCCAGAACAGACTGGCAATGGTTATTTAAGTGATCAACAAAGGAATTCTGCATCATTAAATTCCTCAATCAATTTGGGCTGAAACAATTCTAAAAAATGTTCAACCACATTTTGACTTGTAATACACATTTTGGACACCACTTTATGAACATTACTGACCACATTACAATACACTTTAAAATATACACAGCAATGGTGAGTCACATAGTCAAATGGTGGACTATCAAAATAAAGTGGAACCACATTTTTCCGCATGTATTGGGTAATCTGGATATTCTATGCATAAAGCATAATATGCACTTACTATGCACAGTATAAACAACATACAATGCAGAAATGGTAATATAGAAACAGACATGCGACAATGAAAGTAAATCCTCTTTGAATGATATGGTTGTATGAATCAAGACACACACAATAAAAAATAAAATAAAAAATCCAGTCCATAGCTGTCTTGAAATTAGGTAAATATAACCTCAAATGAATTACAACATGACATATTACACTGTCTTTATTTATTTAACAAACATAAATCCAAAATGGAGAACCCATGTGTGAACAACTAAGTAATAGCATGTAGAACCCCCTTTAGCAGAAAGAAACTGAGTTATTGTTTTTTTTGTTTAACTCTCAAATCGTTGTGGAGGATGGCACACTCTCCTTTACAAATTTGCTTCAGTTCATTGAGGTTTGTTCAGTTCATTTTGTTTGTTCAGTTCAGTTCATCTGTTTTTGCACAGCTTTCAAGATCCCGCCGCAAAATTTTTGTCAGGTTAGGGTCTGGGCTTTGACTGGACCATTCAAACACCTTGATTCTTGTCTTTTTCAGCCATTCTGTTGTAAATTTGCCTCTGTGCTTGGAATCATTGTCCTGATGCATGACCCAATTCCGGCTTCAGTTTTAGCTGTTGGACAGATGACTTTACATTTGACTCTAGAATACTGTGGTGTACATAGGAGTTTGTGGTCGACTCAATGACTGCAAGATGCCCAATAGGTCCTGTGGCAGCAAAACAAGCCAAAATCATCACACCTTCACCATTGTGGTTGACAATTGGTATAAGGTGTTTGTGATTATATGCTGTGTTTGTTTTTACCAAATGTGATCCAATATCTTCAATATGGTCTTGGCTGTCCAAAGGATATTGTTCCAGAACTCATGTGGTTTGTTCAGATGCAACTTTGCGAATCTAAGCCGTACTGCCATGTTCTTGCAACCGTTCCAACCATGCCATAATTATCCCGTCTTTGCCTAATTATATTATCAAGAACTAACATTTAACATGTTCAATGAGGCTTGTAGAGTCTGAGATGTAGCTCCTGGGCGCTTTGCGATTTCTTTGAGCATTGCACGGCTTGACTTGGGGTGAATTACCCGGGACGTCCACTCCTGAGATGATTGGCCAATTCCCTTTTGAATAATCCTCTCCACTGTAGAATAATGGACTTATATAATGGACTCTCCATTGTAGAATAATGGAATAATGATTTTTTTGTTGTTGTTTGTTTGTTTTGTAAATGCAAGCAACAACTGCTTCTCTAAGATTTCCCTAAAGACATTGCTGATGTCTTTCCTACTTGGCATTGTATTAACACACACCTAAAAGCTCCAGCTTCTGCTGTTATAGAAGTGCTCACACTTGCTGATGATCAATTAATCAAGGGCAACGTTGTCAAAACTATTCCCATTCACCCGGATCTATGAAAACCACTAAAATCGTTTTAGTAGTTTAAACGGAGATGATAATAATATTGTTTTATTTTAAACCTGTTTTGAAAAGTTTGCATTTTTAGACTTTACATTTAAAGTACATTCCTCGGTAACACTTTAAAATAATGGTCCGTAGTTAACAAGTAGCTATGCAGGAAGTAATAGGTAGTACTGCATTAACACCGAAGTTAATACTATTAACTAATATGGAAGCAATATTAACTAAGCAGTAAGTAATAGGTAATTTAGTACAAAGGTAGTTCCTTGGTAGGTATTTGATTGTTACTAAAGAAATATATCCTCATTGAGAACTACTTGTGAACTAAGAATTAATAACCAATTAATTACTAATCACAAAAGTAACATGTCTAAAAAGTGATCAATTGTGGGGGTTTTATACTCTTAGCATGGTCATAACATTTCAGAAGCATGTGCCTCAAATGGGTTCTTTGTGGAAACAAGTTTATGAAGTTTATACATCCCCCCAAATACATTAGCTAGGTTGAGATTGTGACTACTACTCTTGCCAGGATGGACGCATGTTCTCTGTTTATTTAAAACTTAAACTTAAAATAATCCTAATAAAGACAGTTTTTAATAATAAACCTTAAATAATTAGGAAGTGATGCTGACACTCTCATGATTAGATTAGTTCACTATTATGAGCTCTATTGAATGTCAGTCACATATATATCTCAGACTCCAAAGACCTATAACTTTCTGTTACAGAAGCTGCCTGAGGAGGACTTCTCTTTAGGACATGAATATAAACATTGATGTTCACTTGTCAAAAACAATTAGCATTTTTAATGAAGAAATTGGCCGCATTTATGTTACGATAAGTGCAAAACCACATCTTCCAGATTACAGTGTTTGTTAGAATATTAGTGCCTCACAGAACCTGTACAGTAAGTGTCAAATATAAAATTAAATTACTTGTATCATTTGTGAAAAACATGTTGACTCCTCAATAACTACTTAAGCGTTACCTTGTCATCCTGCAGGGACTACTAGTGATGTGGCCCATTATTTTAAAGTGAAAAACATGTTAACTCCTAACTAACTACAAGCGTTACCTTGTGTAAACATTGCGGGATGACAAGGTAACGCTTGTAGTTAGTTAGGAGTTAACATGTTTTTCACTTTAAAATAATGGGCCACATCAGTAGTAGTCCCTGCGGGATGACAAGGTAACGCTTAAGTAGTTATTGAGGAGTTAACATGTTTTTCACAAATGATACAAGTTAATTAATTTGATATTTTGACACATACTGTACAGGTTCTGTGAGGCACTAATATTCCAACAAACACTGTAATCTGGAAGATGTGGTTTTGCGCTTATCGTAACATAAATTCAGCCAATTTCTTCATTAAAGATACAAATTGTTTTTGACAAGTGAACATCAATGTTTATATTCATGTCCTAAAGAGAAGTCCTCCTCAGGCAGCTACTGTAACATAAAGTTATAGGTCTTTGGAGTCTGAGATATATGTGACTGACATTTAATAGAGCTCATAATAGTGAACTAATCTAATCATGTGTCAGCATCACTCCCTAATTATTTAAGGTTTATTTTTAAAACTGTCATTATTAGTATTATTTTATGTTTAAGTTTTAAATAAACAGAGAACATGCGTCCATCCTGGCAAGAGTAGTAGTCACAATCTCAACCTAGCTAATGTATTTGGGGGGTTGTAATATTCATAAACTTTTTTCCACAAAGAACCCATTTGAGGCACATGCTTCTGAAATGTTATGACCATGCTAAGAGTATAAAACCCCCACAATTGTTCACTTTTTAGACATGTTACTTTTGTGATTGGTAATTAATTGGTTATTATTTCTTAGTTCACAAGTAGTACTCAATGAGGATATATTTCTTTAGTAATAATCAAATACCTACCAAGGAACTACCTTTGTACTAAATTACCTATTACTTAATGCTTAGGTAATATTGCTTCCATATTAGTTAATAGTATTAAGTTCGGTGTTAATGCAGTATTACCTATTACTTCCTGCATAGCTACTTGTTAACTACGGACCATTATTTTAAAGTGTTACCCATTCCTCTTTTACATGTAAATGATTGGCCAAAACACACACACAAAAAATCTGGTTTTGGTTGTCTGTTTCATGTCATGATATACGTAAAACATAGAATTCAAAGAGTGTGTACTTTCTTTTTCACATGAATGTATATGGCTGGCATATAGAATTGTAAAAAGTATAGAAAACAGTAGTATCACAGTATGCTATTTCAAACATAGCCACGCTACTAAGTCTGGTGTTTCATTTTCAGAGAAAACCAGAGCTGTGAAAAACAAAGCAGCCATTGTGTAGATAGTGTCTGTAATTGTTCATTACATGTTGGTAAAACCATGTCGGACCACCATGTAATAGCCTATCAGTTGCTGCTTTTATGGGCAGACATCCTCTTGAATGAAGACACATTTTGTATCATCATTACATCCTACTATATAAAGACTAAAGTGTGTTACAATACCAATTTGCTGTTCATCCATGAATGATAGACATATGGAGGCTCTCTGAGGGCTAGGGTTTAACGTCACTAAATCTGTCTTTAATAGTGGAAAGTGTTTGTCTGAAGGGGTCCAGCTTGATTCAGAAACAGTGAGATTAGAGAATTACTTCAACCGATGAAATTATTTCAGGAAAATACAAGCAGAAAGCATGCATCAAGCTTCCAAAAGTCACATAAAGAATCATTCATTTTAAATCCCAGTTTAACCTGGAAAATAATGGAAGGTTTACAGAACTGGAGGGGGAAATGCAAACTAAGTTCTTACATTCATTGAAGCACAAGAATTTTGGATCATTCTCAATTTCTGATCCAAGCTTACATTGAAAGCTTTCAAATGCCGTCTCTTGATGTTCTTATACCTCAGACACAAGCAAAGTTAATTTAATGGATGGTAAACATTTAGTTGAATCTCTGGACAACATAACAACGATCCTGACTTTTTGACTGCGTCAGCAAATAACATCTAATCAAACCAGAAGGTCAGAATGACTTTGTGAACAGGAATATTTGCCTGATGTTGGTTTATTTACTGTATGTTAAATGAAACCAGCAGCACATATTGACCATGTTAGACACACAAAGTGTTCTGGATAGCAGCTGTGGAGAAGAAGAACACACTGCTGCTTTGATGTCTCGCTGTTCTTTACTCATGCAAGCGTTTTCATTAATTCTGATTTAATCACCTTAACATGCTTAAGCACACACACTTTGTGATTTATAATTATATTTTTCATTACATCTTTGAAAGTTATTTATCTCACAAATATTCAATGGCAAAAAAGCGCTTTTCTTTGATTTCAAACAGACTTTCGTTGTCAAAAATCTGCAACATGTGCAATGTAAAAATTATCTGATAGATGTCAAAATTCCACAGAAAATCGAGAAAAATTAAGAAAAAAATCTTTATATAAGAAAAAAAAAATAGTGGGTTTGGACTTCTAAATACTTTTTTGATTATTATGTTTCCAGCATGTTATGTTTGACAACAGTTCTTCCCCTAATTGATGGAGTGTGTAGATTTTATTTTCTTAAACAACCATGTAGGAAGACACATGATGGCCATATTCCAGGATGACAATGTCAAGATTCATCAGGGTCAAACTGTGTAATAATGGTTGGGAGGAGCATGAAGAATCATTTTCATACATGAACTGGCACCTTTAATTCATTGAAAGTCTTCGGCATGTGCTGGAGGAGACTTTACAAAGTGATGGATTGCATTATCAATTAAAGATCTTGGACAAAAATGTATGCACCTCTTGGTGGAAATAAATGTTGTGATGTCATCAGTTATATATAACAAGCTAGAAACATAATAATCAATGCAATAAAGATCCAATCATAGATTCTTAATCATTTGCACATTTAAATCCAAACAGGAACTTTTTTTTTGCGGGGCAGTGTGTTCAAATATAGATTAAATATAAAATATAAATGTTTTAGTAACTGTCGAAGTACATTTCCTTGAGTATTTTTTTTTGGGGGGGGGGGAAATGTTTACTTTTAATATAAGAGTAGATTTAGAAATTTAAAACCCACAGTACTTTTACTTTAACTCAGTTAAAGGGGAAATGAAGCAGTCAATCAAGTTGTCATGATTTACAAGATTTCCACTATAATCAACAATTATTTACGAAATATGACAAATGTAAACATATAAAAGAGAAAAAAAGAAAAATGTTATATCTTTCGCCATTGTGCAGTATTCTAACATTTGACTTCACAAGGTTGGTTGGCTTTAGTTTAGCAGGCTCTGACCGCGAACAACTAATGTTAGGTAAAATTATTATTAGCTAACAGCTGTAACTAGCTAATGCTAACTTAGTGTTTAGCTAACTTAGTGAAGTTTATTACTATCAGACAAAAAGACAAAGTCTAATGTTATATGTTAACAAACTGCACATAGAAACATCAGCTAAACAGCTAAATGTATATAGTATGCAGTATTAAAGTGAATTTGCACAATGGGTTCAAGGAAAGTAATTTACAAATGTGTTCGATGCAGCGCAGTATACAACAACTGAGGATATTAGAAGACATGTTTGTTGTAAGTTTCATTGTAAAAATATAGGATATGCAGTCCACCATTCACTGAAGGAGGGAATGGAGGACATAGTCGACGGCCGACTGAATGGGGATCGTGTTAGAGAGCCTATGTTCTGCGAGTACAATTGAACAAGCCAATGTAATTGGTGTGCGTGATTCCCATCACACACTCCGGGCCCGCGCGTGGGTGTAAATGCGGAAGTGGATAACGCACTAGTTGCATTTTCGCTAAGGAACTGAGAGTATCCCAGAGTCAGCGATAGTGCAAGGGGACTACGTCCTCCGTTCCCTCCTTCAGGAAAAGGTGGATTGCATACACAACCAGGAAGTTCCCCTTCAGTCGATAACATTGGACGTAGTCGACAGTCAACTGAATAGGAATAACCTTTGAAAAACACCACTAAAGCTGCCACCTTCCAGTGTCTAGACAAAAGCCTCCTGATGTCCCCGCAATTTTAAGGCGAGAAAGGACAGGGCATAGGCCAGGGAAGTCACTGCTGATCCTACAGGACCACTGGGAAAGCATTCCCCATACAGTGGAAGGAAGGGACGCTGTGGAAGCCACATCCACCCTGGAGGGAGGTTATGTGGAGAATACACATGTACTGGGCAGAAGACCGGGCAGTATGACATATGGAATGTCACTGGGGTGGCTCCAGCCTATGACAAGGGGAGACTCTCGCTTTATTACGGGAGAGGTACTGTAGGAACATTGGGCACAATCCAGGCCGGGGTATCATGTATTGGTTTTATTTATGTGACCATTATGATAGAGAATTTTAAGTCCATGCTGCAGCTATGTGAAAAAAAAAAAAATCAGCATAATGCGGCAGCGCATTAGTCGGCCTCAGAGGGTTAACTTTAAAATATGTATGATAAAATGTATTGGCCTACCAGGATTTGTTTCCAGGTATGACTAAAAATGTACTTTCATTTATATTTTGATTATATATATATATATATATATATATATATATATACATACATATACACACACACACACTTACCTAAAAGGATTATTAGGAACACCATACTAATACTGTGTTTGACCCCCTATCACCTTCAGAACTGTCTTAACTCTATATGGCACTGATTCAACAAGGTGCTGAAAGTATTCTTTAGAAATGTTGGCCCATATTGTTAGGAAAGCATCTTGCAGTTGATGGAGGATGAAGCTCCTGTTCCACCACATCCCAAAGATGCTCTATTGGGTTGAGATCTGGTGACTGTGGGGGCCATTTTAGTACAGTGAACTCATTGTCATGTTAAAGAAACAAATTTGATATGATTCGAGCTTTGTGACATGTTGCATTATCCTGCTGAAGGTAGCCATCAGAGGATGAGTACATGGTAGGGGTGTAATGGTACATGTATTCGTATTGAACCTTTTCCGTTCAAGGCTTCCATTTTTCCTGCCGACAAAATTCGCGCTGGCACGGCCACCACAGCATTGCGCAACATCAAATGGCAAGCTTAATGAAAGTGGAACGAAACTGGGCTACTCATTATGTGCTTCACAAATCATTTATCAGTTCAGACCAGCAACATCTGTGCAGCGCGAGCGGATCTTTATCATTTAGATGTTATTTTTAATGTGATCACCAAAACATTATTTGTTCATCCTTCAAATGACTCCCATTTCTAAACCTGAATCTGATTTTTTTTTCTTTTAACAAATTTTCTTTCTTTCTGCTCTATCGAAAACATACCAAACCGTGACTTTAAAACCGAGGTACGAACTGAACCGTGATTTTTGTGTACCGTTACACCCCTAGTACGTGGTGGCCATAAATGGATGGACATTGTCAGAAACAATGCTCAGGTAGGGCGAGGCATTTAAACAATGCCCAATTGGCACTAAGGGGCCTAAAGTGTGGCAAGAAAACATCCCCCACACCATTACACCACCACCACCAGCCTGCACAGTGGTAAGTTTCTTTTTTTTTTTACCTTCTTTTTTTGTCTATTTTTTTTTTAAATGTTTTTCACAATTTAAAATTATGTTTTCTTTGAAAGATTAGGCAGGATGATTTTCAGATATTTTTGAAGCAAAAACTCTAGGCGATAACATCCATTAGTCAAAAGTCTTTTTGACACATTTATTGTGTTTTGTGGCCTTATTTCAGAAACTTCCTTTTTTCTCAATAGCCATGCATAAACAATATTCTCTCAAAAATAAAAACATGCATATACATGTTGCTCACATATCATGGTAGCCATGTTTGTGCTAAATAGAGTGTAATTTCACCTGTGTCATTAATATATTTCACGTCAAAACATCTCAAGTACCCCAAAACACCACAAACAAGGCCCCAGAAGGTTAACCCCTTTCTATGCATCTTACTTGTCTAACATGTCCCATTAAAATGCCATTTAAATGATGTACTTAATCAATGACTCATACCTCTGAAGAATTGAGAAATTCACATGGTGATGCAATAATATTGGAAAGTGGCACGTAACATTCAGTCGATGAGAATGCATGAAAAGGGAAAAGAGTCTAGTTTGTTGTTCTGTGGTTAGCTGATGCGCCCACAAGCTGCTTTAGATCTAGTGACTGGTTAACTATTACAGTGCTCATTTTTTGCACGTCAAAAGAGGTCAAACGTACAGCTTTCTGTTTAGATTTTCACTGCTGTAAAACCCATATGGTTAAACATCTTGGACAACCGACTGTCAATGGCTTTTAAAATCTCAGTGCAAAAATCTTAACAAGCCAATAAAACAGGGGAATGAAACCATTTTTGGTGCGCAACTCAACTGACATTGGAGGATGATAAAAAAGAAATGCTAACGATCCATCATTTGTGGAATGCGAAAAGTGGATGGGGAATTTTTAGGATTTAAAAATATTAAGGTTATAAAAATAAAAACAAGGAACATTCCCTTCTACATGCTTCATTTCTAAACTAAAAATTAAACAAATAAATGAAAGCAAATGACTCTCGCAAAATGCATTTATTCATAATTTAAGTCATATTTTCGGTCATCATTAAGTTGTAGGTGTGAACAGTGAATAGTTTTAGGTCACACAGTTAGCTATTTTTTATGCCTTTAGCTGAGACACACCACAAATTCTTTAGTTTGTATTAGCATCATTTCTAATTCACATTTCTTGAATAGAAAACAGGACCTTAGAAATTATATTTTAAAAAAAGCAACTTTTCAAAGAAATTCACCTTTTTTGAAAAAAACTTATCATTCAGTTCTCATCCAGTAGTGTCAGCGCAAGTCAATATTATAGCTGAATATTAGGTGTCCTCAACTAAGCAAGACAAAAGGTGATAGTGGCAAAGAACCCAGACTCCATCAGGTGACAGAAAAGGAGAAAATAAACAGAAAAAAAAACTTGGGAGAAACCAAGCTCAGTGGTGAATGTGATTTAACCAAGTACAACTGTATGTTGTAGGTTACTGGATCAGCATTTTTGTTGACCCTGGGACAACATTCCAACCAATCAGATTTGAAGGACAAGTTTACAGTTTATGTCAAGTTTAGACATTCGGTGCATTTACATCAGTGTTATTCACCATCATTTCACTATGATTTTAGGGATAACTTATGGGTACGGTTAGGTTTAGCAGTAGGGACTACATTTTTGGACAGGAGCCTTGTTCCAGGATCATAAAATATTTATGGCCTACTTTTTTTGATGTTAAGTAACTTTTTACTGAAGAACATTTTTTTTTCAAAAAGCTACCCCACCCCTACGTGCATGCGTCACCGGCGAAATGAGGAAAAAGTGAGTTTTAGTCCCACTGAGGCCGGGCTATACACCATTTCTCTGTTGCCACAGATATAGGATCACAGAAATGCGCCACTCGGTGCTCCTTATAGCCCCACTTTGGGAGAATCAGACTTGGTTCTCGGAGCTGACGTGGCTGTCACGTGGCTGTCACGAACAACCGTGGCCGATTTCGGTGAGAACAGATCTCCTCTCTCAAGCTCGCGGCTCAGTCTGGCATCCCCATACAGAGCGCTGGTCTCTGCACGCATGGTTGATCAACGGGTGCCCGTTGCACTGACAGAAGGAGTGATGAACATGATTACTCAGTCTAGAGCTCCCTATACCAGAAAGCTTTAAGCGTCTATATGGTCTGTGTTCTCCAAATGGTGCAACAGTTAAAATCTGGAAGAGCTTTCGTACAAGTGCGGTTGTATAAGTAGAGGTCCCCATCTACGCTTAAGTCTGTGTGGCGGCTGTTGCAGTGTTTGCAGAGTTGATATGCGGCCGGTCACTAGGAAAAACAAGCTTGTCATCGTTTCCTTAGAGGAGTCAGAATGAATCCTCAGTGCCCCCTGTCGGTTCCTATGTGAGATCTTTCGTTGGTCCTTGAGGCCTTGAAAGCTTTTCCCTTTGAGCCACTAGATTCCGTGGAGTTAAAGTACCTGTCACTCAAAACCGTTTTTCTGACTGCTCTGTCATCAGTTAAACATGTGGGGGACTTACACGTGCTGTCCGTCAGCGCTGCGTATCTCGAGTTCGGGCCAAATGACTCAAAAGTCGTCCTCAAACCTAAACATGGCTATATTCCTAAAGTAATTGGCACTCCTTTCAGAGTGCAGGTCATTTCTTTATCGCCTCTGCCATCATCTGATAACGAGAGCAATGTTAATCTCCTCTGCCCGGTCAGGGCACTGAGGGTTTACACTGCACGCTCTGCCCACTTTCAGGCGCTCAGAGCAGCTTTTCGTTTCATTTGGTGGGCGCACCAAGGGTCTCGCCGCCTCAAAACAAAGCTTGTCCAGATGGATTGTGGACGCTAGCAGCTGCTTCCATGTCAAAAGGTCTGCAATGCCCCTTAGGCATCAGTGCTCATTCCACTAGAGGCATGGCGTCATCATGGGTGTGGTCCAGTGGAATTTCAAATCACGACACGTGTCGTGGTGGGCTGGGCCTCCCTGTCCACCTTTGTCAGGTTTTGTAACCTGGAAGTTCCCGCTCTGCAGGCTAAACTTCTGTCAGTTTAAGTGAGATGTACATTTTTTGTCCAGACCTGATCATGCACAGACTATAGTAGCTACTCTAACGTGACTTTGCTCTCCTGGTTAAGCTGCACCAGTGGGTCTGTGCTATATGCTTATATAGACCAGCTGTGACACTCTGTATTCCCTATGAGTGCTTATGTACAAGTACTGGCGTCTTTATTTCCCACTTATCTGGGTTCCCCAGGAAACCCTGGGACTCATGAGTGGATGCTTGGTGTGCACGGCGTTGACAAAGGGTTCCCGTAGCGTAAGTTAATTTACGTAATAAAAGAGAACCTCTCGTAAGAGAACGTATCGGCAACCTAATGTAACCTTGGTTCTCTCCAGAAGAGGTAACGAGTATTGCGTAACCTGCCATACTCGCGCCACGAGCGACTTTCGCTTCAGTCGATGAAAACCAGAGAAACAGCCTCCGAGGCCCTGCTTATGTACTCTAAGCCACACCCATTCTGTGACACGATCATTGGGCGTGACATCACGCGGGGCTCAGTGGTAGGCTGCTGCAGCTGCTTGAGGGCAGCCAATGAGCACCCTAGTCAGCCTGCACTTGGTCTGCTAGCAGCTGCACTGTGTTGACAATTGATACACAAATTAAGGATAATTTTTGGCTTTAATATCTCGAAAAGATGAATCTTTCCCGTAGCGTATGCCAACTTACGCAAGACTTGTTCCCTCTTCTTGAGAGAACCGAGGTTACGTTAGGTAACCGATATGTTTCTTCTTGCCCCCAGTTTTCACAGCTACCTGTATTAAATTAATCTATTGTGATGGTGGCTGTTTAGAAATAATCCACAAAGATGACATGTGTGACACTGAATGATCAATGCAAACAAAAAACAGAGAAACTCTGAACAAGCACTACACATTACCTAGATAACGACAATGAACAGAAAGAACTGAGGGCTTGTATACACAGGATGATAATCAATGGAACAGGTGCTAAACTAATTAGAAACCATGGACTCAGGCAAACCAGTGATGGTGAACCATGACAGAATGTGACTATGAAACTAATGGTGCGTTCTATTATAGCCAACGAACCGACTCAGACCTCGGATTTGACGTCACGTCCACACTTCAAGCGTTCTATTTGTTTTGCGCGCGTCCGAGTCGGAGAAAAAAATGGACGCCACCCGGAAAGCTGTTATAATGGTAGCACTGGCCGAGTACCAGGCACTTACATTAAAAAAAAAATATTATGACTACACCTTATTAAAACGCAGCCATTTGAACTTGAAAATGTTCACTTTATTAATGTTTTTCATGTTAATCTTCTGTTAGCAACGCAAACAACGTCAGTATTTGCACTCACAACAACTGATTCCCATACCCACAGGGGACGCATTAATACGAGTGATTATAACCGTCATTTCAAATACCAAAGCGGTTCAAAAACAATGAAAACAATTCATTCGTACAAGTCACAGGGCGCAGCCATCTTGAATTCCGAAACGGAATTCTTGCTCGGTGTCCTCACGGTGGTCCGACGTCCGAGAGGAGAAATCCGAGGAAAGGGGGCGTGTTGCTAGGCAACGTCTGTCGTCCGATTCGGATCTCCGAGACGGATGAATAATAGAACGCACCATGAAAACTACAAGCCATGATTGTGACATTTATTTTAAATAGTTATTTATGTGTCCAAAATCTGGTCTACTGATTTTATTATTTTATATATCCTGTTCTTTGCTGCATATGTCATCTCTTCGACTTAAAAAAAGTAAACATCCATAGGTGTTTTTTTTGCCAACTTTCCCTCAGTCTTTGCTTACTAATCCTCTTTATTTCTATTTTGTTTAAGCTAACTAACAAACCATGTGAATTTTTTTTTTCATTTTCCATCATCATTGCATCATTATGTATTTTCTTTCAAACCAATATCGCTTCAGAAGACTCTGGAGTTGTTGATTATTTTAACATTTACTTTGTCCTTTTTGGAGCTTAAAACTTTTTGACCACATTGATTGTTACTGTATGGACAAAATCATCTGAAAGATTATCCATCTAAGTATTGACTCGTGTTACCTGACTGTAACCCTGTTCCCTGAAAAAGCTAAATGAGATGCTGTGCTGGTCTAACCTGGCCCTAGCCAGATGAATGTCGTTCCGCTTAGCTCCGCCTAGCTTCACTCACATCCATCTGGAACCTCTTCCAATGAGAGTGATTTCTCCAACCAACTTCATGGCTTAGCCAATCAGGACGCAGGGCGGGAGTTTCATAGATGTGACGTAGTGGAGAAGCGACCGTGAGACTGTTTTGATTCAGACAACAATGGCGGCTCGCATCGAGGAAGCAAGCGTTAACATTGATGCTGCTATTTCATCCGTGTTGTCCAATCTACCTAATATTGT
Organism: Cyprinella venusta; assembly: GCA_038021265.1. Taxonomy (NCBI): domain Eukaryota; kingdom Metazoa; phylum Chordata; class Actinopteri; order Cypriniformes; family Leuciscidae; genus Cyprinella; species Cyprinella venusta. Next base: position 7,561,675 of record CM075883.1, on the reverse strand, counting down.
TTCATTAAAAGAACATCAGAGAACGGAACATCAGAGAATGTCAGCTGTTCTGTTTTGTTTTTTCCTGCGTCGCTCTCATCAGCGTCACGGGTTGGCTTCGGTTTGAGTGGTTGAAATAGCACGTCGATAAAGATGACAGACAAGTGGCTTATCCAATCATATGCAAGGATTTTTGATAAGGCCCAGCCTTCTGAAACGCCATTTCAATGGATCGGTTCCAGATGGATGAGTGGAGCTAGGCGGAGCGAAATTCATCTGGCTAGGGCCAGGTTAGTGCTGGTCAGCGCATTGGGAACATTTTCAATCTTGATCAGCTGTGAATATGTGTGCAACACGTCAATGAAAATAACCCAGAACTTTTATAGTCATGAGGTTATAAATAGATGAGCAACAGCTGCATCTACAGGATATTTTGTCTGAAGAGCAGTCCTGGGACATCTTCAGCACAGCAATACGGCGCAGCATCTCATTCTGCTTTTTCAGGGAACAGGGTTAAAGTCAAGTAACCAGATGTAATAGAAGTGACAGACGTTCCCTTTCAAAAGCTACAATCGATGCTGTGCTGATCAAGGCATGGGGAATGAGAATACACACAATGCTTGGAGGTGTCTAGACCCCTTACAGTTGTGTAGTATGCTCACAAGAACACATGAAGCTCTCGGGTGAGCTTGTGATGTCGGCTCAAGGATGTATGAGCCCGGAATGGCATGAACATCCAAACTATAGAATCTTATGAATGTGAAGCGGAGAGGGCCAGCCTGCATTTGATAATGTGATCCCAGGAGAGAAAAAGCTTGCGAGCATCTCTCCGATCTGAGGAAGCATCATATAATCGTGTGTATAAGTAACTTTGCAACTTTCATTATACATCAGAGCCTCAGAATTTGAGATTGGTGCAAACAACAGCTATTGAAATGACTGCGGATAAAAGGCTTATAAAAGGCATATAAAAGGTTGATGAGTGTTGGGATATGATTTGAAAGAGTAGAATACCTGTTGTACGTACCTGTAGATGGTACTGATCTTAGCCCAATCCTCAAAAACCCAGTGACTCATGCAATCAGGTCCACAGAAGATGATCAGATGAAGATGATTTAAAAAATAAAAGTATTTAAATCAAACAAACTCAGATCATCTGCAGGTAATGTAACAGTGTTTTCTTGTACAATCTCCAAACACAAGTAATAGCCGTCAACTCAAAAAGGGACAGTATGCACAGATAATGAACTAAAACGACTCACTGGTGCAATGATTAAATTAATTACCATTAACAAATGAGAGAGGGAAACATGAACAAAGAAAATAGGAAATCAAGAATTTCGAACTAAAAGTCCGTAAAAGGGAAACTTAACGAACAAAGACTATGTCTCTGACAGCGTATGAGTAAAGCTCAGCCAGAGAAAATCTCAGTGTGGAACCACTCAAAGCAATTACAGTTAAAGTTCATGTGTTCCACAAAGTCTGGGTGAAAATGCTTACTGAGGTCATGTAACATAGCACACAATTTTCTCTCCTTTCTTCAGAGACAACGGAGTACTAATATCAAGTAGAAACAGACTGCTGTGGTTTTGCATAGCTATAATCTCTGGTGAAATATAAAACCCACAGTAGACTTCAATTGCTGACTCTCCAGCATGATGTGTGGCTGCCTAATTTCAGGACAGAGTGACTCAGGAGTTTAAGAGTTGGCATTGTAGCTTTTCTTTGCTGAGCTCCCACTTAGAGAGCAGAACAGTTAAGGAAAGTCTGCTGATGGAAAACCAACAGAAATTTGTTGTGGGCATGTGCAAATGTCTGAGCATGTATCATGCTTTGCACCACAAGAAAGTAAATGGTTATAGTTGTGATGTCAATGATGTGGCAACTGTATATCGTTCTTTTAGGTTAAGAAGTCCAGAACACTCACTTTGTTACTGTGTGGCATCTTAAGATATATTGGCATGCGGCTTTATAGCTAGTCCAAATGTAGTGGACTTCAAATACATGCTGTGCATATTAAATATTTTTTTCACAAGTACAGTGACAATAATTTAATTTGGTTTAACCATTCCTCTTTCTCACAGTGTAGCTAACTATTTAAAATATCTAGGCAAGTTATCAAATGGTATTTTGAAATGCACAATCTCTGTAATTTGGGGGCAATGACTGAATCATCCAGTGTGTTTTTTCTTACAAACACAATAATGGATATTATGCTCTGGTAGCTTTACCACTGTGGACTGGTTATTTTCTTTACAGTAAATTTTAATAAGTAAAAAAAAAAAACCCGTTCCTTCCAAGTTTTTTTACTCTACGCACAAGCATAATCATATTGGATGTTCCACTGTTTGAAATCAAGTCCCGTAAATGTGAATCAGACAATGATCTCATTGTGGAAAATTGGAAATTGTCACAGAAAGTGAAGAAACTGAAGAGTTTTTGACTGTTGTCTAGACAGGGAAAAAAAGTATTGCTTAGATTGAAGGAAGAAATAATCAATATTTGGCACTATGATCTGTGCACAATAAAATAGAAAGGGAATTATGAGAGCCACAGCATATATAAACGTAAGCCACAGTTACCGAAGTCAGGATTTCATGGTAAAAGTGGGGAATGATGTTACAACTGGGTCATGCCAATGTAATTCAAAACTAAACATGATATCTATGTAAATAACAAAGTCTCATCCCAAGACGTCATACAACTGATGCTTTTGACCATACGTCAACATTCGCCATTTTAGGGTACCCTTTAACGTCAGTTAGATGACGATCCTGGGGCGTCATCCATCTGACGCTTTACATTTAACGTCAGTTAGGTGACGGGGCAGGTTAAAGTCTGGGGTAGGGTTAGGATTACATATTACGTCATCTAACCGACGTTTAAGGGTACCCTAAAATGGCGGATGTTGACAAATGGTCAAAAGCATCAGTTGTATATCGTCTTGGGATGAGACTGCGCTGATGTAAACCCTGTGTGTTCCAATAATTATAATTGAATTTTACATTTAGCTTTAAACTTTAAACTCAAATTCTAAGATAAATATTGAGAAGTGCATTCTATGTATGTGCTAAAACATAAAATAACAACAGAACATTTTATTTAAAATTTTCAATTTCTAATGATCATAAAGGCCATGTAAGTGCATGCGCCACAATTTTATTTCCATGGCCAAAAACTGAGGTGACTGACAAAAGACAGAGAGCTGCTAAAGGCCTGGACTGGATAAGGAACTGATGATGCGCAGATGTTTATCCGAATTATGATATTATTCAAAATATAATATTAAATCAACAACTGGTGTGCTTCTAAATGTCTTTAAGCTTGTGCTCCACAATGATTGATCTGACTTGTGATTTGACACGGCCTGAAAAAAAAGTATACCTCATCAATGCTAAACATCATTTTGGAGGAAAAGAATCTTTGAACAAGCCAATTTACGTGGATTTAGAAGTATTACGTTCATAATTAGTCTGTTGTCAATTAGCTTGCAAAGTACAGGAACACTTGGCTGATTCTCTAGTGTTGGTGTGAAGAACTACTCTCTGATCATCCCTGATCTTGCTAGAACTCAAGCAATGCTTTTCCATGACGCCACCAAGACTCAAACAAAGACCATCTGCCCTTACACTACTCTGGCAGAGATCTTTGAGGTCTGGGTGGACAGTTTATGGCTCATGTAGTGAGGAGCAAAAAAGCAGACAAAGGAAGAGATGTTTTACTTCCCCTGCAACCTCGTCCTGATGTCTGTCCTGTTTTTCCTCCTCTTGATGTCTATTCCCCAAGAGCTCAGAATTGTTAAAACAGATGCAGCTCTGAACATTCAAGCTCCACATTATAGCATTTTTTTTCAGCAGAGCTTCATATGTCATTGTTCAGGCTTCAGTATTGTTGAGAGTTTATACAAGCTGAATTGGACACTAAGGCAGCTGATAAGGCTGATGCCTTCAACCAACATAGACTGCATTGACTTTTCATTTCTAAAGATGTGGTGACTGTTTGTGGGTGATATTAAACAGTGTTGTATATTTGCCATCTGCGTTATCAGTGGTGCTGTGTTTAGTCCAGAGTTTAATTGAATCATTTTGCACTTACATTTAATCTGAAGTGGGGTCTTCCAGTTAAGCGGGTGTTTAGCTTCCATTTTAAACAACTTAGTCGATCAATTTTAAAACGTTGACATCACTCTGGGTGGCTGAGATCATCAATTGGAAAAACAAAACAAGATATGGCCAGATGTTCCAAAACAACTGAAATTCCCTTGCCAACGTGAAGCTCCAATCCACATAGTGCAGTGTTACTGATAGAGATTAAGATAAGATTGTAAAGGTCCCTTAAAATCCTGAAAGAGATTTCTAGGAAGCAGAGGAAGAAATCTTTTTTTTTTTTTTTGGCCAAGACTTCTATTGTGTGCATTAGGCTATATTACAGTTTCTATGTAAATGTTAAAAAAAAGAGGATGTTCAGGAGTCTTTAAGAATTTACATGGTTCATTATCTTGCCCTCAGGGAATGTCACATACTGTAGAGCAGAATAAATCAAAACTCCTTCATAACAGAATGAGTCACACTCTTTCCCAAAGGGCAGATGGAACAATGTCACATTTTTTGGGCTAGGTTGCTGAATCATTTATCTTTCATATATATATATATATATTTGCATATTTGCCCATCACAGATATCAGTTCAATAATAAAAGAAGCATGATAGCCATGAAAAGCTTCTTTAATCTCCATACATTTAAAAGATTGCTCACCTCACCCAGAACATACAGTAGTTAATGGCTAAGATGAAAATGTAATTTTCCGTTTGTGGTCATAACTTTTCTAAGGTTTTTCTTCATACCTGACAACTGTAAAAGAGACTTCACAGACTGCAAATGGCAGCTGTCAACACTTTCTAGATCTACAGATGGAAAAAATGGAGTATCATGTTTTTGTGTTTGTGTGAAAAAAAAGCACACTCAGGTCCAGACCCCGCTTAGAAATTGTACAAAATCCATCCTCAAAATCAGAAATAACGCAGAAAACACAGACAGGAAAAGTAGCACACTTCTAACAATGAAAAAAACAAAAAAAACATTCACAATGCAAAATGATCATGCTCACAAGCACGCACACATTTTTAGAATTTGTCAAATTAAATAATCCAAAATGTAGAACCAAAATCCAAATGAAGAAATGGGGGGGGGGGGGGGGGGTTATTGAATAGTGTCTCTGTGATCTGCACAAACACTTTTAAGATAGATGTTAAAATACGAAATGGAAATGCGTGTCTGTGTGTGAATGAATGGATGAATGAATGGCACAGCTGTGTAGTAAACATTATTTTACATGAACACTTCCAAACTATAATGCTATAGCCTACTGAGATTTGTTCTAACCACAATATAAAATAGTATCTGTAAAACCAAAAAGACTGTTTAAACATGAATCGGGTGTCTGGGTGTGTGAATGAACGAATGAAAGCACAGATGCATAGCCAACTGTCACAGATAGATTATACAGTTTTTACTCATATATTAAATATATAGTATGTTTTGTCAAAAAAAAAACACTTCAAAAAAACACTGGTCCACTAGGGAGACCACACTGTAGTTCCAGCCGTCGTGTGTGCTGACGCACCACGTACACTGCAGCCGTTAATGCCAGACAGAAGGGGAGTTACACCACCATATGGAAAGAAGAGTAAATGGATGGAGAAGCATAGTTTACTGTAAATCTATGTCTTAGTTTTGCTTATCCTGGCAAAAGCCTAGTACAAATCAGTATGAAGTTTTAACATCTACTCTCGTGTAATGGAAATTCCCTGTGCCATTAATATGTTTATAAGCAACTGAGAAAAGCACAAATGTCAGGGCATGTCAAAACATCTCAAGGAACCCAAAAACACCTTAGACCCCAGAGGGGTCTTAACACCGAGGTGTAGCGAAGCACTAAACTTGGGCGGATGGAGAGCGAAACTGATCACAAAGCCAAATCTGCTGGTATGGAGGAGCCAGCTGAGCTGGTTGGGAAGCATCTTATGCTTCTACGAACTGGGCCGGGGAACCAGAGGTACTAGAGAAATACCCGAGTGGGGAAGTGGGGTGGAGGACAGGGAACCGTCTTGGAAGGCCCCCAGGAGGCCCGAAGTGGGGTTGGAGTGTGGTGCACAATACTTATCTGTCTCCACGAGACGGCAGGGGGTGTGTGAGAAGGCGTGACCGGGTCTTCGAAACACACACAACTGCCGGCTGGCGATACAAGAGGGGGCTGATGGGTGCAAGGTTTTACAGGGTCGCACAAGGTCAGTCTGGCCCTCTTGGGAACCAGGAACAGAGGAATTAGCACTTTCTTTTGAGTCGGGTACTGCTGGACTCTGGGCAGCTGGTGGCAGAAGAGTAACCATCTGAAGAAATCGTTCCCCCATTCCTGGGTGGCATGTGTCAGGGACGCTTGGCCTTATGATTACCAGCTGGATTGGCAGTGTCTGACAAAGGCTGGGTGGCCTGCCTGCAGCTGGCTCCATGCTGAGGCCTGGGTGGAGGCTGCTGCAAAGGCCCAGCAGGAGCAGGAGCGGCAGCAGGGGATGCCCTCGGCGACGCCCAGAGGGTGAGATTGGTTACAGTGCAGAGCTCACCTATGAGCGCACAGTCTGGTTGTGCATGTCCATGAGTGCCATGGCCTGATAGACCTGTAGAAACACCATGGCATGCAAAGAGGCGGTGCCTTGCCCACAGGCTTTGTAAACTTTGCCAGTCGGAATGGATGGAAACTCACAGGTCTTGGGGGGGAGATGAGGATCCTCCATCCAAAAGGCAGCAGCCACCTGACACAGGTGCACCTGTGTTGCGACAGACCGCTCCCCTGGAGAGCTTGGATCGTAACTCAACACCACCGTCAAGGATAGTAATGGGGAGAGGAGCTACTCAAGCAGTTTCTGGCAGAGAAATGTGCCATCCATTACATGGTAGCTCTCCATGCACTTTGGAAAAGAAAGGCACTGGAGCGGTGATCTTAGAACCAGAGTGGCCCAACCCAAGATACCAACCATCCAACTGAGACTGTCCAGGACACGGTGGAGTATTCCACCCGAGCCCGACAGCCTCAGTAGCCCGTTTCAGCAGAGCTGACATTCCTGGATCTGGCTTGGGCAATGTTACACTCCCAAAGGGAGATAACGTAGCTGAATCGTCATTTCCAGAGGTCAGGTCACCCTCTGATGCTGCGATCGGCATCCTTTCCACAGGAGGGGCCCCAAATGAAATGCCTGGTCGGTCCATTACAGGGGAGATCCACCGGCTGTGGAGTCAGGGGCCTACAAGATTGCAGGAGCACACAGGGGAATGACCGTGGGAACACTGAACAGTGAACTGAAACAGTGAAGCACTCACTACTTTGCCCTCTAACCAACCATCAACAAATACACATAAATTATGCTGTTAAAACAGCAGTTGAGAGCTAAGAAGCTCGTGATCACCGCTATACTCATGCTGTAGAACTACCAGCAGTGGTCTTCCAGAAGAACACAGACACACTTGCTCATTGAAAACTTCAACACTCTTCAGAAACATTGACAGCGATCGGCTACGAAGTGAAAGACAACTGGTGCATGCATCTGCTTCCGTGTTTATACCTGCGCCGCGAGAATGTGAGATACAAATTGTGCACACCAATAAGCATTGGCTCATTTGAACAGTACTCGAATATGACAGGCTCCCTACGCGTAATCCCATTCAGTCGACATCGACTACGTTGAACATGAACGACTGAAAGGGAACTTTTGTTGCCTGAACCTCATGCCCTGGGGTAATGAGATAACACTGAGATACCACTTGGGTAATACAGCAAGTCTGATTTAATAGTAGGGGATGACACTCCAACCAACTAACCAACCAAAACTGAAACTCAAGTTTGGTTTTTAACTTGGGTAGGATTAAATAAACAAGTACACATCATTAGAAGGTACCACAAGACCTGTCAGAGACTATTCTACAAATTCCACAAACCCTGTCAGAGGGTTTGTGGAATTTGACAAAGACATCAAAACCCAAGACATCAAGGTCGACATCAATACCACATCAAGGTCGACAAAGACATCAAGACCCAACTCCCAGGTTCACTACAGGTGCCTTACTACAGGTACATGGCCAACTACATCCTTCAGGGTTTTGCAGTTACCAGTTCCAGAGTGCTACTGTGAATATCCAAGCATGGAGGGACGTCTTGATGCAATATACTGTAGTAACATTGCCTGTGAATGTTTCTTAACAACTGCTCAAAAGTTTGTATCATTCACTCACTGAAACTGGCCTCGACCACTGCAGTTTGTAGTATCTAACCATGTTGTGTAGTTAACCACCCTCTTCACTCTCTCAATCGGTCATCTCAAACTGTGTCAGAGGAGTTGCATTGTGGCTGAATCTGCAGTTAAGTTCCAGCCTTTGGCTGCACAGCCACAAACACCACAGCTTACTTTCAAAGGCTTTTTGGGCAAATTGAAGGTTGATTTGACAGGTTCTGTGGCAGGTTCTCATTGATGTACAACCATGATCAACAACCATGTAGGAAGATTCAGCATGGGCATTTTCCAGAATGATAATGTCAAGATTCATCAGGCTCAAATGGAAAGAAATGGTTGGGATGAACATTTGAATGGTTGAAGAATCATTTTCACACATGAATTTGGCACTTCTGAGTCCAGACCTTAAATTCATTAAAAGACTTTGGGGAAACTTTACAGAGTCCTGGCCATTATCTAGTTTAATAATAATTATTGTAATGATTTGCATTGTAGTTATTGCATAATTCTCTTCAAACTGGAAGATATTTAGTTCAATCTTGGTGTGAACAGACGATTTATTTGTGATATAGCATCACATTTGGTATGAACAAATCATCATTTATGTTATTATAAAATGTCTGAACTGTGCAGAGAATTGTATGAACGTTCACTGTATTGTTGGAGACATGATGATTCAGCTCTTTCATGTTTTAAAACTACATGGTTGGTTTTATGGCCCAAGTTGATTTGAATCGTTTCTGACAGTCTTAATACAGTTCTTTGTTTCTTCATTACTTCTCCCCCTTTCTATTTTCTTTTTTCACAAGGGAAAATAATTGCTGAACTTCTGTCTCTCACCTTCTCTCACACAATAACATGCACACTGAAATGTGTTGTGTGGTGTGCGTGTGTGTGTGTGTGTGTGTGTGTGTGCTTATGCACCTCCTTGCATAAGCATTTCCAGGTCTAAAGCCCTTCCAGCTGTGAACCTTCATACTGGATGGCTGTTTCCACAAGTGGAGCTCTATGATCTGCTTCAAATCACTTTACGTACAACAATGACCCTATTCTGAATTCAAACTAGTCTTCTCTCCAGTGCTCTTCAAATGATCCAATCACAAGCATTAGCATGTGCTCTGAAGAGCTGTGACCCAGTTAACAAGTTAGGGCTTATGTTTTGTTTGTGTTGCTACGCAGTTGGCAAATTATTTCTTACTGTTGTTTTACATGATAAAGTACATTTTTTTAACATTGTGGGCAGGGTGTAAAATTAACACTTGCCAAAATCCAAAGGTGAGAAAAACGGATTTAGAGAGAAAAACAGTTACTCACCAGGTGGCTGGAACTGGAACATAATTCAACAACACAATTTTTTAAAATAAATCAGAGGATGCCTAAAGTTTTCTTTCTCAGGAACTTTATATAGTGACAGTACATAATTAATTACATTTCTGCACCAAAACATAAACAAAATCATAATACAACATTTGTTTTATGATAGGTGCAGGTTTAGAGATGTGAATGCACTCGGTTAATAATGTAACCTCGGTTCAGCTCAGAGATAAAGGGGATGACTACTGGATTAGACGCATTGGGAAAACAAATGTATCTCTGATTTAACAAAGCTTATATTCACACAGTGTAACAAACTGGCCGGCCACAGGAGCGTGGAATGCTCCTATTGCCACCACAAAGACCTTGAGCATGGAAGGGGTAGGACCCTTGGTTGAGCCTTGGCTGAGGCGCAGGAAGTGCGATTAGGCAGGAAGTGGTGTAATGTAGCGCTTGGGCGAGAAATGGTGTAATGCCCATGCCAACTTTTGAAACAACGCTGCTAGAGATTTCCTTAGAATTTGCTCTTTTAGAAATGTCAGAAAGCCGCAGGAGAGATCACTGAAGCAGTTTCCGTGTAGCACAACAATACGCTAGCTTGCAGAGTGTTAATCAGTCAGCTTGATACCAGGTCGCCAGCGTACTGGGTCAGCTTTTTCGTCGCTGAAAGAGAATTAATCTGAGTTCCTGTGGCAAAATGCACGCATTATACAGTGGGGTAGCCCTGCCCATCTTAGCAGGCTTTTCATCCCTTAAGTTTCTGCAGCTAAGCTGCTCAGCCATTGGTTCGTCCAACTCCGAAGCACAACCATTGGCTCATGCTGTTACACTGTGTAATTCTATAGGCTTCAGTAAATTGGAGTAAAAGGAGTTTGCCCAATGCGTCTAACGATGCAGAACGCGCAAACCATGCCGATAGGGAATTGCAAATTACAACGTCGCCAAATTACTTTTTGTTACCAACTAGAGGTGGAAAGTTCGGATCATTTTACTGACTCGGATCTTTGAATTTCTTTCATCAAAATGAACAAATCTTTGTTCAAGTCATTTCAGCAGAATGTATTTTAAATGTTACATGTTAATAGCCAAATTCCCCAAATCAAATGATCGCTTTAGAATAAGAAGGAAAGAATGCAAGGTAGAGCTGGGGTACTCGAACTCGGACTCGAGTCCAATTTTGAATGAACTCGGACTTGTCACGCACTCGGATGAATTTGTACTTGGACTTGACACGGACTCTGACATTTTAGACTCGGAAAAATGACCAGTCAAGTCCGAGCACTGGAGGACACATTATTCAAACACGAAACGAAACTACTTGTGTTGTATCCGCGTTGAGCTTTGTAGCCAATCACAGACATATTAAGCGCATGAACGCAAATCAGAGGTATTTTAGAGTCAACATGCAGATAATTCACTCAAAATGTATGTTCAGAATCAGCACAAGCTTTATCCTTTTTCAAATCCCCTCGTAAACAAAGTCTAGACTCGATATAAATAAAAGATTCATTGTGCAGCGCAGATAAATTCAGTGTTTATGACGAGAGTTTTAGGAAGAGTGCAGAACACGGTTAGTGATGGCTTAAAGTGAGCGCTATTGACAATCTAAATAATAATTTTGTTTTTTGTGCTTCTAAAGCACCAGTGGTTACGTTCACAATGTAAATTAAAAAGAGCGATAAATGCATTTAAATGTGGGAGTGAATCCGCTAATTCTGTTAACTCATAGAATGTTGTGCATGTGTGGTCAACACAAAATGAACGAATCACTCTCTGAGACAACTCTGTAGTCTCGAGTCAAAATGAACGAATCGCTCATGACCGACTCATCACTATCACCAACATGAAAGGAATAACAACCAAATGATCACATTCTCGCGACTGTCTTCACCTTATTGTGAGATGCAGAAGATAACAAATCTCACAAGTTGTCAACTTAAAGGGCACCTATTATGGAATTTTGAAAATTACCTTTTATGTAGTGTGTAACATAGATCATAGAACATAGAAGTGAACAAAAACATCCTACAGAGTTTTATATATGAAAGTTCAACGTAAAAAAAGTTATTATCTCTCAAAAGCATGAGTCGACTCTGAGTCAATTTAATGAATCAATTTTCCAATGAATCATTTTCCTTTTCATTGTGACGTCAAGACAAAAAATGATCAAATTGGCCACGCCCACTCATTGCACACCAGGGTAAACTTGAAAACATCATGTCGACAACAAGACCCTGTGTTCTGAAGTGCAAATCAAAAGCAACCTTTTATTTCACTGCTCAGGAACAATTAAGTGAAGAATCGATGGCTAGAGTTTATATTTACATCTATACCACACAAGTATAGGCAGTACCCTGTACTGTGTTCGCGTCATTTTAATAATGATTGCTTCACAAACATGAATGCGTTCAAGTAGGGATTCGCGAGCAGGTTGATACTGAAGGAAGGATCAATACCAATTTTATTTGGATCAGCTTCCCACTCTGAATCACAACCTATAAATATTATTAATAATTGTTGCTTTTACATGTTTTGTAGCATGCTCAATAAGTATGTGTGTGTGTTGTATAAGTTACGCTTAGCGCAGCTTCTAGGTCTCCAATGTGATTTTTTTCTTTAAAATATGTGAAATGTATGTCGTTGTTATTGGAGTAATAGAATAGAGCAATGCCGCGTAGTAATGCAGTGCTTTATCAATATGTTTATGCGTTGGGCTAACACGCAAACAATAACTGATTGGGTCATCTGACCAATCACCGCAGATTAGCGTCATGCAAAGGAGGGATTTGGAAAAATGAGTCACTGAACGAATCATTTGCTGGCTAAAAATAAATGCATATTATAAGACAACAAAAGTGTTTTTTTTTTTTTGTCATTGCATGCATGTAAAACTGTTGTAGTGGACTGCCAAAACAATATTATGAACATTTTCAATGCTATAATAGGTGCCCTTTAAAAATAATTTTCTACATACCTGTAACTTCAAAAATAAACCACACAATATCAAAATATTGTAGTGCAAGAGGAATTTTTATAACTAAAATATGATTTAATACCATTTCGATTGAAACTTGGGTAAGGCTTCCTTTTACAGTACAGTACTTACAGGGTACTTACCTAGAAAGTACTTGCTAATATAAGGTAAGTACATTGAACAGGGGTAGGTTTAGGGGTAGGTTCAGGGTTAGTACTTATTACCCAGTAATTGTAGTTACTAAAATAAGTACATAGTATTTACATGGGTAACTGGACTATAAAAGGAAGCGTTACCGAAACTTGTACGTCATGCACTTCTTCGCAAAGGTAAAAAAGGTCAAAACTTTTCTGATAACCCACATACCTTGAGGTCTTTTTGATGTTCACCTTATTATCTGGAATATGTACTTTATTTTTAGGGCCTTTTCTCATTTGCAGTACATTTCTAAAATATTTTCTCTCAGATGTTAACATTAAGAAAATGTCTTTAAGATGTTCATGATTTAGAATGTATGCAAAACTGCTTTTTTATACACAGTAAATGTTTTCCAGATGAAGTGCTCTTCAACAAACATCTTGTAAATGTATCTGCTCTATCTGGGTTGGCTGTATTGGGTGAAATGAATTGAAACATGAATGAGCGAGCTAAATCAACCACAAGACAAGGCATCAGGATTTCTCCCTGATACCAGGTGTGGCAAAGTAAACAAAACCTTAGACAAATCTCATCTTAATGATTTTCATAAAGTCGTCCAAGCATGTTTGGCTGCACGCTGCCCATAAAGCACATATAAAGTCACAATGAAACCAAAATTGAGAATTATTATTATTATTATTTTTATGGAGTATTGCATATATGTGTTAAATGATTTATCCATGCAGATCATTACTTCATTTTATTTTATGTCATGTGCCCTCATAAACTTTAATAAAAGTAACTTCCCTCCCTCTTGCAGCAACATCTTTACTCTTCTTTGATGATGCGTTTACTGGAGTGAGCGCATGGCAACCTGTCACTCACAGTTCGACCAATAGCAAACACAACCATCCAATCAAATCCCCATGGGGGGAAAAAACCCCCTATATTTTTATCTTATTCAAGAAGCCTTGAATAATTATAATACAAAATGTGGTACAGGCAAGCAAAATTCACATTTTCAAATATATCATATATCCATATTTTACCTTAGACGAGAGGATCTGATAATATTCCATTCATGTTTTGAAAGACTTCTGTTGACAACTTAACAAAAAGAAGCTATTTCCTTGGCAATTGCCCAACCAGCAAATTCTCCCAAGATGCCATTGGTTTATCTATTTCTTCAGGGTATTTTGCTGTTGTTACTTGTTGCAAACAGTGTTGACAAGAGTGTTATTGATGCTGTTGCTTTGTTAGCAGTTGTTACTGTCATTTATAAACATGGGAAAACATTGAGGCCATAAAGATTTTTACAACATATTCTAGTGTTCTTCATACAAAAGGAGTTATTAAATCCTTAGCAACAAAAAGGCATGATTTAGTTTATGATCTCTCTCCGGGATCACCCGTGTGAATAAGAAGTGTGCTTAATTGTACAGTCATGTTCAGAATGAATGGCACCCATGCCAAATATAATTAAAAATGTCTGTAAAAAAGAGAAAATCCTTTAGCACACCAGGGTGACTAGGAACAATGAAATCGTCTAGCTATGACTTGTCTCACGGGAGTTCAAATACATGGAAACATAAACGCTAAATTCTCTTAATCAACCGTCACAATGAGTAAAACCAAAGAATATAGTTCTGATGTGCATCGAAAGATTATCGAGCACCACACAGTAGAAAGTGGCTGTAAGTAAAATAGCTAAAGTATCCTTATTTTCACCATCTGGGCAATAATTAGGATGTTTATGAATCTGCCAGGAAGTGTCTATATTGTCTTAATGAATGGTGAGGAGGAAAGTTTAAGTGGCCAAAGACTCTCAAATGGAGAATTTCAGAGATTACTTGAGTCTTGGGGGACAGACAGTCTTTAAAACAAAAATAAAACAATCCATACAATCACCATGTTATTTAGGAGGGTTTCAAGAAAAAATCATATTTTTCAGCATATTCAGAACTCCAGCATATTCAGTTATCAGACACGACTGGAATTTCAAAAGGAACCGGATTCTACGGACAATTGAAACATAAAAAATATTTTTTTGCCAGCAAAGCCATAAGATGGGTTTGGTGCAAACAGGGATAACAAGTACATGAGGTACTTGTAACCCACGGTTAAAAATACAGCTGGATCTTTAATGTTGTGGACCTTTTTTTTGATGGAGGTCCTGGACTTCTTGTTCAGATACATGGTATCATGGATTCTATACAAACAGATAAACAAATCAAAACCTTATGGCCTCTGATTGAAATCTTATAGTATATAATTTTAATGGCCCGTGGTTGGATCTTCCATCAGGACAGCGATCCAAAACAAACATCAAAATCAACACAAAAATGTGTTACGGAGCACAAAATGAATCTTCTGCCATGGCCGTCTCAGTTCCCTGACCCTGATGAGTGGAGTTAACTGAAAAGAATCACCAACATGGATCTGGGAATCTGAAGGATCTGGAGAGATTCTGTATGGAGGAATGGTCGCTGATCTATGATCTGTGTTGTCCAAACTCATTAGGCATTATAGAAGAAAACTCAGAGCTGTTATATTGGAAAAAGGAGATGGCAAAATGTATTTAATAAAAGGGTGGCAATATTTGTGGCCATTTATTTCATAATGTGATCATTACGAGACTGCCCGCACAATGGGTCCAAGTAAAGTCGTTCTGCTGCAGCTCGGTATTCAAAGACATGTTTGTCGTAAGAGTTTAATTTAAAAGAAAGATATAGCATATCAACAGTGATCAGCAATAATGATAAGCCTAATATTCAGATAAAAATAATAATAGTCATCTAGATAGATCCTAACACAGTCTTTGAGGTAAGAAGTGGATTATCCTTTACCTGAGGCAAATGTTGGATCACAATAATTAGGAACCACAGTTTCCACAAATCCCTTCACTCGATTGGGATGTTCTCTTTTATTCTGAATGGCAAGGGCAATGACTGTAATATCAAGTGTATTTTGCAGTATTAAACACATATACGTGTATATACCAATTTCACCAGGCTCTGAAAAAAAAAACCCACAAAGAATGGCCTTCTCGGCTGCCACAGTTGCAACTGTTGCGTCATCAGAACAGGGCGTTCAATGCACCACTATTTAGTTTAAAAAAAAAAAAAAAGTTTTGCAACTTTTTGTAAGAGCTGAACGCAGCCCAGACTGGGCCAACTGACCAATCAAAGAAGAGTAGTCCAATCACAACAGACTGGGCCAACTGGCCAATCAGGGGAGAGGAAGCTCTCAGAAAGGAGAGACTGAAACTTTGAATGAACCATTTTCAGATGCGTTGAGAAATGAGGTGATGTGCATTGTTTATTATGACAATTTTTTAATCATTTTATAGGAGACCTCCAAAACAAAATTAAGAACCTTTATTATAGCATAATAGGAGCAGTCTAAACAATATTATTTCTGTGATAAGTATCTTTTTAAAAGTATGCTAAAGAGCATTATCCCTGTGACGGGAAGACATTAGGTAGCAGGGAAATCATTGATAGCAGCAAACACAGAATGTGAATGAGAACTCCCTATTTGCCCTGCAGGATTTGTGGGTTGACTAGGCATTTGAGGAATGTGTCTAATTGCTGTCACTTTGACTCGGCTTGTCTGTTCTGAAGCAGTTAAAAATGGAGAAAAAAAAACTGTATGTGACGCATAAGTTCATCATTTAATAACTGTTAATAAATAGTGCTTCATAATTTATGGTATATAATAATCTTAAAGATTGAGGATTCATAATTGACTATCAGTAAAGTGCTGACTTCATGAATAAACTAACATCATTGCTAAACTTTATTGAATCCATAGCTTAATTTTATGTTATTTTTATTTTTTTTTTTTTGTGGTTACCTTTAAAATCTTGATGTCACTGAGTACTGATGCCCCATATGTTGTTTCATGGTTTTGAAAATATTCTTTCTATTATTTTCTCCATATACATTTTAAAAATTCTTCTGTAAACTGTTATAAACCTTTAAGCAAACTGGAACAACATTGCAAACATTTGATTTGAAGCCAAAAGTATACCATAACTAAATAAATTAATTATTGAATTAATAAATATGTTTTTGTAGCAAATAAAAAAAAAGATAAATGATTTTTAAAAGCACAAAGGAAAAGGGAAAAGACTGTGTACAATTTAAAAATATGGAGTTTTGTACTGAAGCCATATACAATTGACTAACAACTCATGGTCTCACCATGAGCTCATGGTAGTTCTGTAACAAAAGGTGTAATACTTATACATAATAAAGGTTTATACTCAGTTTCTCTGTGGAAAATAATATGATTTTTATTCTCTTTGTTGTATTTGTTTATTTTGCCTAATCCCTCTATCCGGCAGTGTCTGGAGAGCAGGCGAATGTGAAGAGCTCAATGGGAGTGTGGAGGAGGGTGTTTGTTCTCTGCTGCCGGCCTTGACGGGACAATAGCGAGCTTCTGAAGCGCAGAGTGGTGGGATGAAGAAGATGAGGAGTCAATGAGTGAAGAGGAGGCAGCAATATGTCAGCTCTTGACATAGCCATGAATGTAGGAGGCATGACTAAATTACACAGTACATCCCAGGACTGGAATATTGGATACATGTCCTGGTCATTATTTTGCAACAACACTGTATTTCATTAAGTCATTATCTTTAATATTAATTCATAAAAATGGTTTGAATTTTTACATGAACGAAAATGAAGCTGTGAGGGGACATACCTACAGTCTGTGCAAAAGACATGCAAGGCCAAATTAAACCGGTTTCATTTTTAAATGCATTTGTAAATGCAAATGCATATATTCTCAATAAATTACATTATTGGAGTTTATTGTATGCATGCACCTATGTTTTCAAGTTGATGGTTTTGCCCTGCCTCCCTATATACTCAAGCCACACCTGATTACTGTAAGCCTTTTTACCAGAGTAAAAAGCTATAGTAAATATCAAATAACAAGAATATAAAACAAAAATTATGTTGTTGTTTATGAATTTTGACCCATATAAAAAAAAACATTATTTTCCAATGAAATTAGAATCTGCCACTGTTTTAAAACAATAATTTCTCAATTAACAGCAAAAAGAAATACTAGCCTGACTAGTGTACGTAAAAAGTTTTTCAAGCCTACTGATCATAAGTAAACAGTCTAATATTCTATTACAAGCAAAGGGAAATAAATTATTGTTTTACAGTGGCAGATTCTAAATTCATAGGAAAATAATGTTTTTTTTATTACATGGGTCAAAAGTGACTGTGACAGTGACTGATATATATATATATATATATATATATATATATATATATATATATATATATATATATATTATTCAGAAATACAAATGGAACAACCAGTTTTTCTTGTAGGTCTATAGAATACTACAGAAATAGCAACTGCAGACATTTATTTAATAAGTAATAAATAATATAATAATAAATAAAATAATTTAAAAAATCATATTTCAATTATTAAAGTTAATCAGTCATGAGCAGTAAGTCATTCTTGCCTTTTATTTTGTTGTTTGAGGTTTATTAGGCTGGTGTCACTTTAAGATATAATGCATGGATCAGACATCCAATTTAGAAGCACAATAAGACTCTAAAGAGAACTTGATTCAGTATTAGCGTGCTGACTAATAGGCTCTTTCTGTGAGTGTGAGTGTGTGCAAACAGAAACTGATCTCAGACAACTTGAAAGTACGGAATTAATTGTATAAACAGGCAAGACTTAAAAATACAGGCAAAATATTGACTTTTGTGACAATGCAGCACTGAACCATTCGGGCTAGTGACTGAATGGCCAGTGACTGACATCAAAGTCAAGAAAGAACAGCAGGAGATCTGATAGAGCATGAAAGATCTTCATCACAAGCTCATCTTTTTCTCAGAATCTTCCTTTCGTTGCCTCCAGCTCTCTGGGCACGGAGCCAGCGCATGGAAGCGATAAACATGAAAACATCATGGGCCTCTCCCTCTGTCTTGATCCTTGAATCAGAGGGCTTGTGCCTCCACGCCCCACTGACGTTACAAACCGCTTCAACCTCAGCCAGTGACTCAACCTTATGCCCCAACAGGAGTTACAGTATTTGACAACAATCCATGACTTATCAAGGTAAACCCCCTAGAAAGGACTCCAGGCTTGAGAGTAATGATTGGCAGGTTGTCAAATTCACATGCTCGACTACGTAGCGACAAAAAAAAAGTGCGCATTCAAGTTCACATACCCTGAACACTATAATGAGCATCACCCACGTCATTTGGGGAAAACTCGTCCAACCACTTTCATTAACCACAACCCTCATTGTAGTGAATGTATTATATGCTCCTTGTGGTATAGCAGTTAAGTGGACGATAAGACTTTGGACAATAAAAGCTACTGTGTAGTGAATCCCCATCCATGTTGTGATGGATCATGTGCAATGTAAGGCTGTTTTTATATTTAGCCAAAGATCATTTCCAACCCCTCCACCAGTCCCACTGGTCTTGTTTCACATTGTACTTTTGGGTCCAAACCACTATATTGCAAAAGAATGCAAAGAATTTGAGCTGCTCTGCAAGGGCAATTTGTACTGAGACATTCTTCTATGAAAAATGCATTACCATACTACAATTTAAATGTGCAATTTAAAGATCATCAATGTGTTAATTTTGAGATTTAAGACATATATCGTTTATAAAATTGTAACTTGCACTTGAGTTTGCATGAACTGTACTCAGACCACCTCATTTAGTGCACATACCAATGCCTGTAGCTCAAACACTAAAGCATGTGCTTCCAATGCCAAAGTTCTGGGTTTGATTCCCATGTAATGTATGAACTGATATAAGTACAACTTTGAAGTCTACTTCGGATAAAAGCAATCTGAATAAAAGTAACCAACCAATCCTTATAACGATAAATAGACTTGGGTCCTTGCCAAATGTGAAATCACCATTAGATTGACGCTTCTATTTTGAATCATGCTAAGAAAATTGTTAGTGACGATACTCATATCCTGAATGCTTATTTTGCATTATTACCATCAGGAAGGAGGTATAGGGTCCCGATGTGCAGGTCAAATCGATTGAAAAACTCCTTTGTTCCAACTGCAATCAGAGTGTTAAATAGAGCTAAAACACTGTGAATTGCCAGGGTGCCTTACATGGATTAATTTATTTTTTACCTGGCCTAATGTTAGTGTCATGTATGTAACGACTGTTGTTGTTGTTTTAATGTGTTGTTGTTTTTACTTGCTTTCAATGTATGTGTTTGTAAGTACGGACTTTGCACGTTGTCCAAGACAAATTTCCCAGTAATGGGATTAATAAAGTATAAAGTGAAGTGATTAGCATAGGATTAAAAGTCAGTCACATGGGAGTGTCAATGTATTTCAAGCATGCTTGCTAAGATAAATATAGTGTGTGATTTGCCATTTTGGGCCCATTGCCATGGAGACAGACCTTGGAAATCCTTGGACGGCTAAAGAATTTGGGTCCTCAAAGTTTAGTACTATATCATCGTCCATAATGTTAAAACACTCCTGGTGGGAAGTCTTCCACCCCAGCTGCCACACAGCACACAATGATGGCTTCAGCAAATCTGAAATGCAGAGACACTTGACCTGTGATTACTTTGCTGTCTCCAACCACCCCTCCAACCATGAACCAGTGGGAAGGGTCAATGGGTCTGCACGGCTACCGGGTCACATTCCAGCTCAACACTACTAAAACTGGTCTTGTAAGGACAGCTCGCGACAATGCAATTGACACACGTTTGAAAGATTTGGTCTACTGCACTAACACACTAACAGTTATCCTACTTTGCCATGGACTCGTGAAAAGCAAAGAGAGCCACATGCTGCACAAAGCAAGTGGTTATTCAGCTCCAGTGCAATAATTGTCAAATTTTGAACGTTTCACTCACTGTTGCTTTAAGTGCTTGTTCTAGTAGATTTGCTACTAATTGACTTCATCAATGTTTCATAGACTTGGAGAGCAGCACCATTTGTGTCATGTTTACAGTAGCACCATTCATATTCCAGACAACACCATATCTACTCTAGACGTGACATTTTTCATGTCGCGCTTTGCTACATCTTGAGACTGTCTACACCAAATGTCCCAAACTAATTTTTACTGCCATAAGACGTAGTGCTTAAAGGGATAGATAGTTCAGCCAAAAATTTAAACTATCCAATAATTGACTCACCCTCAAGCGTTTTTATATGGTATGTATATGAGCTTTTCCAATTAGAGATGCACCAATTGACTGGCTGGTGACTGGAATCGGCCAGTTTGCATGTTAATAAATGAGTGCATTCTCACCGGGAGCCAGAGCTGTGCGTTAGCGTCGCGGAGGAAAGTCACGTGAGCTGCAGTGAAGCACGGGTTTCAGTGTCAGTCTATTTATGCTGCACTCAATTAAAGTGAAAGCACACTTCTGATGGACAAAATTAATATGATTTCATCCAAAAAGTACCCAAAATGCACAGAAATTGCATGTCTGTTTTAACAAGAACTGAAGTAGGCTAGGCTATGTCAGAAAAGAAAATGAAGACTCGAAAATATTTACTCACTTAAACTTGTTTTTATTATTTCCCAATCGTTTCCCTAGCCTGACTAAGTCAGACTTCCTACTTCCGGTAATTTTATTTCGTTCCTGTTGTCAGTCTGAGATAGCAGCCTACACTCTTAGAAGAAAAGGTTCTATATAGAACCTTAAAAGGTTCTATCAGCACTACATATTTGGAACCCCTAAAAGGTTCTATACACTATTAAAAAAAGGTTCCTCTGGGTTCTATATAGAACCCTGGGGTTCCATACTTGACCAATAGAACCTTTTAATAAAAAAATGGTTCTATATAGAACCATTTTGGAGTTCCATATACTGTATGAAAGGGGGATGGAACCATTTCTGGATCTAAACAGAACCATTTCTTCTAAGAGTGTATCTTTCAGTTTTCCACCGGTCTGAAAACAGCCAGCCAATCAACGAACAGAGGGTGGGCTGAGAGCCGTGACGTATGCGCTAAGCGCCGCGTTTTACATTGCAGGTTAGAGAAATCGAAAACCGAAACGCAGAAATGGGAAACGAGACATGGAATGCAATTCGCTCTGTTTTGGAGAACATTCCAAACTGTTTGGTTTTTCAAACTGAAGCAAAAATCATTTACAGCCATGTTCACTCCGGTATTTCACTCGCATCATCAAGTGTTCACAGCCAAGACCGGCGCTTGCACTTCTGCCGCAATTTTGCGGCGCCTCTATTTGCAACGTATACCAGCAACAACAAACAAAGGCCAACATGCCATATGATATAAAAACAAGTCGAAAGTCAGTGGCGCTTTGCACGTTGTTAATAATGCTATTTTAAGGGTGCATGCATGGCCATTATGTATCTTGTGCACAACGCGCATACACTTTGATTCTCTCATCAACTAACACAGTCTCATCCCAAGATGTCATATAACTGACGTTTTGGGACATCTTTTGACCATACGTCAACATCCGCTGTTTTAGGGTACCCTTTAACGTCAGTTACATGACGATCCTGGGACGTCATAAAACTGAAGCTTTACCTTTAACGTCAGTTAGGTGACGGGGTAGGTTTAGGTCTGGGGTAGGGTTAGGATCCGATAACGTTATCTAACCGACGTTAAAGGGTACCCTAAAACACCGGATGTTGACGTATGGTCAAAAGACGTCCCAAGACGTCAGTTATATGACGTCTTGGGATAAGACTGCGCTGCATCAACACAGATGCAGCCGTTTTTATTTTTGCAAATCATACATTATAACAAGGAAATATATTAACACTTCAAGCTTACACATTTAGGCTACCCAAATTTTTCAGGCTAATTTTAGTAATGACGGATCAGGCCTGTTTGGCCTATTATATAGAGGCAAGACACATATGTATAAGGACATAACTTACCCCCATACAACATCACTTCTCTGTCTTTTACGGCCATGACAAGAACGTCGGTCTCCTCGGCTGTGAACGCTCTTATTATCATATTATTATCATAATAATAACAACAATCCACCATATTTCGTTTCGACATCAACAATCCACCATATTTCGTTTCGACATCCTGCTGCATTAGTCCCAGATTCATGATTCATGAATGATCTGTTAATTGCGTTTGTCACGTGACAAATCAACGTAAGACTCAGAAGGTAAAGTGATTATTTATGTTCCCTGTAAATAATTTTTTAATGCATTATGATTTCTTAATTCAGAATATGATCAACATTGTGTAGGTGGATGTGATCTGGGAATTTGGCTGTTAAAATTATAACATTTAAAGCCACTTATATTAATGAAATGACTCGAATGACTCAGAGAGTCAGTAAAATTAACTTCCTATTACCCAGTCATGACTCGTAAGAGCAGGGGCTCGCCCTCACGGGGCGGCGGAAGCTAAATCAGTCATAACTCGTGAGAGCAGGGTGTGCCGACGCTGTGGGGCGGCCGTAGCTCAGTAAACCACATACAGTAAATAACCTAGTTTGTGAATTGTTCATTCCCGGTTGGCACACATTTTGCAGCCCTTACAAAAGCGCCGCTCCCTGTTTACAGTGGAAGTTCGATCATAGATTTGAGTTTGATGCATGATGTCTCGATGCGGCTGTGTCAGCGCATAACATACATCATAAATAAACTTATCTGATTGGCTTACGGATAACTAATGATTTTAAACTTCAGATGAGTGCCCCCTTGCGAGATAGAAAACAATTCACTATTATGCCATTCCAGACTCTGTCTACGAAGCAAAGTGAAGTAGCAGAGTCTGGTATTACCAAGCTATCGTTTCCCTGTACATGCTCCACTTGTTCTGTTTAGCCTGACTGGACATGTGTCAGGTGAGAGAATAACTGTTTGAGAAATATAACTTGCCATTGATGTACAAGTGATTGCAATAGGCCTGTGTGTGAGAGAGAAATATCTATATAGCCTACTGCAAGGCTATATTTATTTTATTTTAATTTGTTGTTTATATGTTATTTTATTGCCATTACCTGTACCTTCATACAGAAGTTTAATTTGCTACATATATCTTTTATACAGCCATTACCAGAACCCGGTGATTATAGTTTATAAAGTTATAAATATGGATATTTATCTTACAAAAACGCACCGCTTCGTTTCAAAAGGTTTAAGCAGCCCCAGAAAACCAAAAGGCCCCCCGGAGCCGGATGGATTACTTTTATGATAGATGGATGCACTTTTTTTGGGCTTCAAAAACGCTACTCTACTCACTTCCATTAAAAGCTTGGAAGAGCCAGGATATTTTTTAATATAATTCTGATTATGTTTGCCTGAAAGAACAAAGTCATATACACCTATGACTTGAGGGTAAGTAAATTATGGGGTATTTAAACTTTTGGGTCAACTATCCCTTTAAGAGCAGTATCACCGATTATAATGGGTTTCCTTTGATTTTGTTGCGTTGCGTCCCACTGCTCGTGTCCGGTGTCAACATGGTGTAAGACTTAAACGGTATAAGATAGTTGATCTGCTTTCCCAAGCTACCTAAGCTGGTATTCAGTTGGTACATAGCTGGTCTCCCAGCCTGAAATGATAAAAATGCCTTAAATCACCACTAAATTTATCATACCAGACCAGTCAGACCAGTGAAAACAGCTTGGTTGGACACAAAAAAACAGTTTAGGGCTGTTTATGTCAATTAATATTTTAGCTAAACTGTGGTAATACCAATCCCAAACTAATTTTTTCAATTCTTTGGTTGATTAAAACTGATATTTCAGCTAAGGATATTATAATTTGCATTGAAGAAGCAGATGAATGTTTGAACCTGGTTTACTTAAAGTCAGAGAGCTAAAGGAAAGACACAGTGGTAAAAAAGAGATGAGACCCCTCTGTTATGATATATGAGTGAACTGGCCCAGTTCAAAGCTGGGTGTGTGCTGGGTATCGAATTGCATTATATATGCTTTTAAGTTGAACACCCAAAAGAGACATGAATAAAACAATGGAACGACTGGATGAACTTTAATTTGAAGACATGCACATTTCTTTGTGGGAATTTCTTATCCAACATTATTAATGCCAGGTTTTTGTTCACTGTGAGAAAACTCTTCATGTCATACTCACTTAGTACAATCGGCCAACTCCACTTCCTGTGAGCGTATTTCTTCTTTAAATTGAATTCAACTCAGGGCCTCTGAACTATAGTTGAAGCTCCTATCAAAGCGATTCCATCTGCTGGCTTTTATTCTCCTTTGTGGTTTTGATTGTGGGATTTGTACAAAAAAAAAGAAAAAGAAACACCATTTCTACCATTCCTTTATGATGTTTCTCGTTTTCTGCATCTGCAACTCACTGCCTCATATTTTCTCATGCAAATTCCTAAGACGCTTTTGGAGAGCAAAACAAGAGCAAAACGGATCGTGACTGAATGACTCAAGAAAAGAGTTTGAAACAACTATTGAGGTAAGTAATTCCAACGATGACTAACAGGACTAGGAAAATGCCAAGATCTGAATGGCTGATAAGGGCCAAACAAATCAGGAAAGTGAATCATCTTGCGAACGGGGCCTAAACAAAGCTCTACTTACCTCTTATGCTCAGCGCTACACAACGGACTCTGCAGCCTATAGACGTGACGAGAGAAAGGAGGGGCAGAGAGGGAGGGAAAGGGGAGGCACTAGGACCTGTTGGCTCCTGCAGTGGAGGTCAGGGGAGTAGCTATGGGACTTCAACTTTCAGAACAATCAATTTCCCTTAAGAGAGAGTGGGAGAAGGGCTGGAGTGGATGTCACAGGACCTGGATACTCGCATTTTGAAATGTTGAAGATCGGGCTTTGGGGATAAACCTGTGAAGAGTGTGAGATCTGGAATACAACTAACTTAGGGTTTTGACGTTTCACAAACTTGAGAGGAGAGCAGCTGTGAGGTAAGCAGCACTGGGTGCTGATGTCTGATATTATGAGTATTGTGGAATGCTTGTGAATGGACTTGCTACCTGTCAACAAGCAAAGGGGAAGCTTTTAATCTGAAATGAGCCCGTATCCTATGACAGGAAGACTCAAGGTGCTGTTGACAAGAAAAGCTGTGCATGCATTGAAAAGAAATAACTTGACTGATATACTAGATGGTATCTAGAGGGGAGAGGACCAGCAAAAGTTGGGCTTAATTCATCAACAAAAAGTTAAAGGATTTATAAAAAAAATTAAATTAAAAGAAGAGAAGAGAAAAAGGAAACCCCGAGCTGTTTCTGAATGAATTCCAAACCAAACTGTGTGGTTTGGAAAAGAATAACATGTGGTTTTATGAAACCTTGAGTGTTTTGGGATGTGAAATAACATGTAGTTGAAGCATAAAGAGATGAACAAGGAGGTCTGATAGGTGATGGGTGACCTCTAGACTTTGGAGAAGTATTATTTTCCAAACTAGAAACCCCTAAAACATAAAAACCTCTCACTTTTTTTTTATCTGTTTCTTTCCATCTATCCGTCATGCCACTCATGTTACACAACCAGAGGGTCTCGCTGTCGTTGCCTCATTCCTCTCTGAGACATGGAACACGTTATAGGTTTTTATCATTTTCATCTGGGCAGGAGCTGTGGTTAGCATGTCAGCCGGCTCGAGGACCGCAGTTGAAGTCTGAATACGTGAACAGCAGGGAGAAATCAACACAGACATGCTTCCAAGGCAGAGGGATTTTATGAATATTTTGGCAGAATGATGTAATAGATCAGTTAAGTTGGAACATACAAATACGACGCCTCTCTTCAATACATAAGGAACTGAAAACCATAACGTCCAGAACAGGTTGGGCAATTCGGTCAACATCTGTAAAAGATAAAGTCCCGCTTGAAGTCTGCATAAGAAAATATAATGATAGGTGTGATTATGTACTGCATATAATGTGTCTCTTGATATCATCCCAGAACTGCTTGCCTTGGTGTCTTGGTCCAAAGGCAAGCTGACGGCCCTCTTGAAATTGGCTTGGATAAAACCCAAAGTTTACTTGACACTGAGTGAGTGAAGCCTTTCAAATTCCCAGATGCTCTCTTGTCCCGAGGCAGATGGACAGTGCTGTTTTCCTTCCATACAATGATGTTGGCTATTATTATTCATGAGCAGGGTCAGGTTTCCCATTGAGCCTGAATTAAAGGTTTCTCTCTGTAGATCTGTGCTCACGTAGCGTAGCGTGCCGCTGTGGTAATGAGAGGTAATGAGGGCTTCTAATGAGGCAGGTGGGCCACTGCCAGCAACTCCCCTGGGTGTTTAAGTTACCCAGGCCGACGACTTGAGCCTATAGTTTAGTCCCGCCAATGGCCGTGTGTATAACCCATTGACTATATGGCCTGATAAGACCACACCGACCATCTGGCCAAACAAAATAGATGAGGAATCTATTTATACTTACCCAACATTCCATGTTCACACACAAAATACTTTTGCAGACCAATAGCTGTGTTCAGCCTAAAAACCTGGTGTCGGGTTTGACTCTCCTTGGCTGAAATGATCTGGAATATATAGAATCATCTGATGGATTTCAGAGTTTGGACGGCCCTGGAACACTTGTGTGTACTGCCAAGACAGTTTTATGAGTTTTTTAGAGCTTGCTTTGGAGCGCTTCTGTTTAGGATAAGCAGTGTTTGTTTGTGCAGAGAAGGCCGACCTCCGACAGAGAGCAAAATTTAATGCCCCCTATGGCCACACAAGAGCTTGAAAATTGTTCCCATGGTGATTCACGCAACATTCGAGTAGGGAAGTGAAAGTGATAAATGAATAGAATGACTGTATAATGAGGCACCAAGCTGGAATCCATCAACGTCAGTAAAGAAGTGCTAAAAAATAATAAAAACATCTGCTTTACAAGCGTGACTGTTGGTACAGGTTAAGTCAGACGAATTCTGTAAATTAGCATTAAGACATTTATGCATAATTATTAGTAGATCGTTGCAATGCCAGAATTCTCATATCTTTGAAAGAGCCGTTCAACCTCAATGTTTTTTTTCTGTTGGGGGGTTCTAAAACTAAGTAAATTAGATCATGCAATGACATCTAAATGTAAAAAAAAAAAGAAAAAAAAGAAGAGGATTGTTTACATGCCCAGACAGATGCTAGAATGTATTCATGAAATCATTCGCAAGAGGCCTATAAACTCACTCCAAAAATCTGTCTCTCATTTAGAACCCTGATGCGATTTTGGTCAACATGTTTATAGAATATTATTCCTCTGTTCCAAATACATCATACAGTTCTTTGTCAAGCAATGAATTTCATCCCAAGTGCTTGACAATGCATACTTTACTCTTTTTTTCTGCAGGAATTAAACAATGAAAATGTTCTGCAGCTTTGTTTTTCTCATATTTATATTCAAGATATATTTTCAGATGACATTGGCACTGAAAAGTTTGAAATTATAGTGAAAAGGTTTCTATTTTGCTTTTTTCAATGTAAACTATATTGTTAGTAATTAGTTATTCAGCAAAATCAATGAGAAAATGTTGCTGCTACCCATTTTACATATTCTAAGAATATCACATCACATTGTTTTGAACATTAAAATTAAAGTTGTTCTCTTTTTTCATACGTCACAGAAGTTGACATGTTGAACCTGTGAATTGTAAAT
The DNA here is from genome assembly GCA_038021265.1 of Cyprinella venusta. Lineage (NCBI taxonomy): Eukaryota > Metazoa > Chordata > Actinopteri > Cypriniformes > Leuciscidae > Cyprinella > Cyprinella venusta. The sequence continues at coordinate 7,533,414 of CM075883.1, read as the reverse complement.
CTCCACATTATGTATTACATGGGATCCAATCTGATTTTCATCCAGTTGCTGTGCTGGCTGATACAGTTCTGTAAATAACACCAAAAGTTTTGCTGTGGTGTAGGGTGGCATTTGATTTTATTCTTCATTACTTTAAAAAAAAAAAAAACAAGAACATACTGTATATGCGTCTGTAAATCGTACGTTATTGTCTCTGTGTAAACTACAAAAACGCATATTTGTTAAAAAAGTGATGTCAAGCACATGTATTACGTATTCAGTCTATTGGAGCGTAGTGTTTCTTTACAACGTGACATCGCCATCTACTGGCCTGGCATGGATAATACAACAATTTTAGTCGTTTTCGCAGATCCGTGAACAGGACTAATTTTGATAACACTGTCGTCTTTAAGTGAAAAACGACAAAGGAAAACATTTTTCGTTTTAGTACATCGCTGTCATGTAAATGTACCCTCATTCTTGGAATCCACAGTTTGTACAGCAAACTGTCATTTTCTTTGTACTGTAAGTTAAAGGTTACATCAATGCCTTTCACAGATGTTCCCTTTCGCCCAGCTAAAACACAAGCATGTTTCATCTAATCCTTGAGAGCTGAGGATGTGCACAAGTGACTAATGATTCATTTTTGGGTTGAAAATCTGCAGTAAAATAACAATTGGGAGAAGTTTGCAGATGATATATGCCATAATTCGACAAACAACAACCGCAGAGCATGATGCCCTTACCTGCACCCCGCCCACTGCATTTGTTTTTATTTCATGGATAGATGACATGTTTTGCAGTGCTTGTCTCTACATGAGATTGTCTCCAAAACATACAGTGAACTGACACACACAATCTGCAGGCTTTGAACTAGCCGCAACCACTTTCCCCTTGTGGGCCCTGACTTTACATTACTACTTTGTCTTTTGCTACTGCAGGTGGGTGAGTAGACATGTATTTTCATGTTTAAGATTAACAGATGATTCAGACAGCTGTGAGAATATCTACTGTTACCGTGCAACTTAATGAATTGCTCACCAAATGTGTGCATTGGTAGTTGGTACAAAACGTACTCGTGGGAGTTTTTAACCAACATGTGGATTTTAGGTTATATAGTATGTGAATGAAATTTGCATTGTCATTTACACAGAGACAATAATGGACGATTTACAGATGAATATACAGTATGTTCTTGTTCTTTTTTTTTTTAGTAATGATGAATAAAATCAAATGCTTCCCTACACCACAGCAAGCAAATCTACAGGTGTTATTTACAGAACTGTATTACCCAGCACAGCAACTGGCTAAAAATCACATTGCAATACATGTAATAAATAATGTGGAGATTCACAATTCACAGACTCAACATGTCACATGTGTTCTGTGACGTTGCTTCAACTTGAGTCTTGCAACTGGTCACTATTCGCATTTTTAATAACCTTGACTTAATTTTAAACTTACAAACTTACAAACTTAAAAGTACAAATATGTCACGGTTATTAAAATGGTCACAAAAGCTGAATGCATATTGATAATTATATAAAAAAAATATAGCAAAATGGAGTTAAACCGCAGATCACGTCAACTACCCACATTCAAAGCTTTCCTGTGTTTCAGACAAATTTGCAAAAATACGTATCTGCCTATACTTCCTATGCAAAAGCACCCATCAAACTTTTCATGAAATTAGATCTTGTGGATGATTCAGTTCTTTTAAATCAATGCAACAACTAATATAAAACTGCTTTTAATAGTTGTATTTGTTTCATGGATAGTCATAAAATGGAAAATTGCAGACAATTCCAATTTTGTCAATTGTAAACTAAGGAGCGAATTCACGAAACTACTGCGCCACTTTTGTGCAGCAGTTATTAAATTTTCAAAAGTGTTTCTTCAAATGTGGGAACTTTTATATCACAGGGGTTTGATTTGATTAAAACTAACAGATTTCAGATTTTATTTTTGTAACAGTAAGTTCACATAGGAAAACGTCTCGGGTTATGACTATAACCCTTGTTCCCTGAGAAGTGAACGAGACACTGCGTCGATAAAATCGACTCTTTGGAGGCGCACGCTTAGGGAGCGTCCCCAAAGAGTCGATTTTATCGACGCAGTGTTGAGTTCCCTCGATAGGGAACTTGGCAACTATTTACAATCCCTTCATCCTTTAAATTTTCAAATGTTTAGCACAAATGACAGAAATCACCTAAAATGTCTGTTGGGCATTAAATAACCCAGTCAGAGTGTGTTTTAGTTTATTCTAAATGCTCTAAATGAACTGCATTCACCTCAGGTTGTGCGAGTTTGTTTTTGCGAGATTTTGCTCAGATTGTTTGCTCTGTTACAGTTTGTGATTCCTTTTGTCAACGTGCGCACTGGTTACGGATAGATTGCACTAGTAGATTTCCTTCATAATGTCTGACAATATGTGTGACTCCTTGCTAACTTCTCACAAAATGAGTTCCACATTGGATTCACAGCCTTTAGATCTATGGGATCTACAGCAACCTCCCAGATTTCCGCTGTGTGTGGCCTAAGAAGAATTATCACGCACCTTTACAGAGCATGTCTGGCCATTCGTGTCTGACTGAACCTTCTAGCCTGAGTCATTCTGTTGGCACTCACAGCTGCTCAGCGTGATTGGTTGTACGACTTTAGAGCTCATTTCCTGCAGTCATAAACGCTCACTAGCAACAACCTGTAGATGGTTGTGTGAAGCCTTCAACCTGCTTACCCCTCCAGGCTATTTGAAGAGATGATGTAGATCTTGCAAATATATGGCGTAATGATTAGCTTTCGTTTTGATGATCCATAGAATGTAGTTAGTCATGCTAACCAATGGATCACTGGTTTTCACCAGCTGGAACACTGCCTTATTTCAATAAGCCTAATTTGTGTTTGCATTAAGATGTTATCATTCTAACAACACTGTTTCTATGCATTATATAAGGTTAGAAATCTCACAGAACAGGTCTCTGACTCAGAACAACAACAATGCAGACGTATCGCTTGAATTTTACGTTTAGAAGCACCAACAATCAGTGGCGGATCTAGAGATTTTTTCCTGGGGTGGTTTCAGGAGGGGGGGGCATGGACATTATTTATAATTTAAAATGCTACGGTTTTCATTGAATGTGTTTTGTTCTCTACATTAGATGGAGTGGGAGTCAAATCAGATACGTAACTGGGTTTTTGGATGGTGTGGGTCTTAATTTGTGAACTGTGGACCCTTTCTCTGTGTAATCACTATCAACAGTCTGTGTAGTCTATACATAAATTGTACTTTGTGAAAAAGCAATTCTAGGGGGGTTTGGGGGTATGCTCCCCAGGAGATTTAAAAAAAATGCAGTTTTGTCAAACATTAAAATAGCATGTTGGTTGAAACCATGTCATACAATTCCAATTCATCTCTATGTCAATTGAATCTTAATCCTTAGTAAAATGTAAATACTTTGACTGGATACATACTATTGTGTATTCCCATGAGTAGTTTTTTTGTTTTTGTTTTTTAACAATGCTGCAGAGCAATAATCAGCTGTTAACAATGTTACTGTTTATGTTCTCTCTAGTTGATCATGATTTTTGCAAGTTTGGTCATGGCACTGATACATCGTATGAAATACCAGTCTTCAATGAACCAAATTTCGGTTGGTTGAAGACTTTGGTGGTGTTCAGATGTGGAATTTTTGTTTTTACCAAAATGTGTTTTCTTTCTAAATTCATGCTCACATAGTGTATTTTAATATCATATAATTTAGCCTAATAATATACATGTCCAATGAAGCTGTTTTCATTTCCTATATTATTTTATCAGACAATAGAACAAGTGGCTATAAAATAGTGAATGACAGAATGTTGCATGTTAAAAATAACTGAATTGACAGAAAGTTTGGGAACAGGATGAAAGCTCTATAAGTACAATAAAAAAGGAAAATAAAATATTCAAACTAAATTCTTTAAATATAAAACAAAAGAGAAGCAGATAAGTGATAAGTCTATGAAACTCCTGCAGAGAGAGAGTGACGGCAGGGAGAAAGCAAGAGCTCGCGCTCGCAGGATAGTAGTTGGCAACATTTGGAGGTTACTGAGCTTTGTCTAAAAAAGTCGCTAGATTTGTTGCTAGTCTTTTTTTGGAAAAAAAATGTTGCTAATGGGGTCTGAAAAGTCACTACATATAGCAACAAAGGCGCTTAGTTGGCAACACGGACTGGGGTGAGTGACTCGTGAAATTTTGCGGGGGTCAATGCTATGCTGGTGATGGGTGAAACCATTGTGGATTTCTGTTTGAGAGAAGTTTGGTGCGGGCCTCCTTGGCCTTCAACGTGTAGGCTATGAACATAAAATATACTTAAAAATATCTGATTTATAAATGGGGTGGCAACAGTGGTGGCAAGACTGTATCAATCTCAACATCAACACTTGTTTGTTGTTATTAGATGGCTCTCTGGAATACTTGATTCTGATACTTGGTCATTCCTGGCTTGCCGAGGATTTAACTAAATCGTGTTTTTTTTTTTGTTTTTTTTTTGGGGGGGGGGGGGGGGGGGGGTTGCATTTTGAACCTAATGCCAGTGTTTTCAAATACATATACATCTTCATATTTTTGATGGTCCACACATAAAGTAACAATAACGTATTTAACTGAATCAAAAATATAGGCCTAGACATTTCTAAACATTTAATCCAATATCTAATTTAAATATTTTATAACCAAACCATGTTGGTGGAAAAACTACACTTTTTAAAACAGCAGCTCTAGTTACGCCCCTGGAAAAAAAAGACTATTGTCACTACCTTTTATAGTAATGCCAAAATGTAATTGTATTGAAACAAATGCAATTACCTTAGAGTAGACAACTTAATTCAACTATTCTAATGAAACGTATATAAAAGATAAGAATTAGCCAACAAGGAATGAGCACATCTGTCACAAATTTCTTTATCTCATATTTGTTGAAGTACGCATCAACAACTGGGCCCAACCCTAATGAAAAAGTCAAGATCCAGTCTTAATCGTCTTAAATTTGCACTTACTTCAGATCTTAAAAGTATATTTACTGCAGATACAATAATAATGAACTAAAATGCCATTAAATAGACACTTAAGCACAATTTTGTCTTGCTTTAAAGAAGTGTACTCATTTTGATGTGTTGACTAACATACTAAAGCAAATGTAAAGTACGTTTAATTGTAGTGTGTTATTCAATATCACATTTTAAAGTAATATATGTTGAATTTAGTAAATTGCCATTTTAATGAGTAAGTTCAAATATATTTAAATACATACAAGTTTCAATAGAACTGACAAGAGATGTTTTTGTTTACCAAATATGCTTCAACAGTACACTTTAACCATATTTCAAAGACAATAGAAGTAATCATGAAACTATAAGTCAAAAGCACTCTTAAGTTCAATTAATTGCATTTCATATAAATTAACTATATAATACATTTCCATCAATTGTAAATAACATGGAATTAAGTGTCCAAAAACATTACATTCAGTTTGCACTTAAGTATAGTCTTGTAATGTACATTATTTCCAAAATGAGTTCTCTTTTTAAAATATGCTAAAGTGTACTTTTTCAAAATCGTACAGAGGATATGGGGTATGCTCGCTATCTGTAAAGGGTTCACTTGTTAGGAACTATAACATTCCTTTTTGAAGTAACTTAGATACCAAAACCAGTTGAGGGCTGTACATAACACCATATATATTTCTTGGCTGTCAGCTATGGTAAATCATGTTAAGATGAGTGCAGACAGCCGAAGGTCAAGTTTAAAGCAACTGTTTTGAACAGGAATGGCCACAATGAAAGATGTTAAACCCATTGAGACTAAGTCAAGAGGAACGAACACAGCTCTCCTCCCAACAGCATAACGACAAGAATTCCTGCTTGGCAAGCCTGTCTCCAATCCCAGAGTGAACAATCAAATTCTCACCAACTGAGGGGAAATATGGCGTAGCATTAACTAGAACATAGCCATGTGTCATGCAGAAACTCTTGAATGTCAAGGCTGTAAAACTCCAGCGTTATGGAAAAGACGTTAGTCTGACATTCAAGGTCTTCCCACCAACAATCATACAGGAATTGAAAAAACAGTGGAACAATTATGAGTGTCGAACGGTGAGAAAAGTGATTCCTGGTCAACTTTATAGCTCATTTGAGGCTGGTTAACTGACTGGTTGGCTCTTGCAATGACAGTATGGGAGAGTTCATTAGGAGAACATTAAACACTGTCACACTTCTGAAATTCACAGGCCATTGAGATGTTATGGGCCTCGTGAGATATGAGAGACAAACAAATGTGTTCCCAAAAAACATGAGCCAGGAACTTACAGTTCAAAAGTCTAGGCTGAAAATGGTAGGCTGAAGGATTAGAAAATTTTGTTGAACTTACTTAACAGCTCAATGGATTGAACTTACTTAACAGCTCTTTAACACATGAATTTGCACCTGCTTCTTATTCAATAACCACTTGAAATCCAGTTTAGCAGGGCACTAAAAGTAAAGACATAGCTCTGCGTCATTTTCAATGGCTATTGCTAGTCTGCCTAATCTTAGTGCAAATATATGATGTTATCCTCAGGTGTGATTAATTCTTAGTGAATTCCTCCAGTTTTGAGTGTTTAGGGCCATAAATTGTGTCTTTATAATATGATCTTATGGATGTGTAGTTGTCTCTAAAGCAACGTTATCTCATTTCGAACTCAAAAGTGGTGTTAATACACCCTTAAATCATGCTTGAAACTAAATATCATTAGATTATCTGTTCACACTGTACAAGACATTCATTCTAACGTTAGCAATCAGCCACCATTTGAATAATCTTTTAAATTGTGCCGTATTAGCTCATCTTCTTTTCATAATAACTCGGCATGTGATATTCATTGAGATCTCATTGAAAAATGATTCCCACTTCCTCATGCCACCATACAATTTCAGCCTCACTCAGACTTCAATTAGCAAAATAACACCCTCATAACGAGACATGCCGAAAGCTCCTGAAACAAACTGATAAAATGTTCGCCTTGGGCTTAAAATGTCTATCATTACGAGTTTGAATCAGCTGCTACTTTTCACCCTGGCTGTATTTGCTAATTACAGCTTCCTCTCAGAGCTTTGGTGAATAGGATAGTCAGGTCTGTTCATTCAGAAGACTTGCTGCTCTACAAGTCAAAATTCTTTCTCTAAATTGGAAAATGTTATTTTTATATAGCTGATAATGCAAAATTTTGAACATGTCATGTTGAATAACTAGTCAATACATTTCCACTTAATAGTTCTTGAGAAAACTGGAATAACATTCAGTACAGGAATGTTGTATTTATTAAACAAACCTTCGGAACACTACTCTTATTTGCTATTGGTTGATAAAAAGTTAGCCCCACCCTAAAACCATTAGTTTGATTATTGAACTAATTCAGTCGGTTTACCTGTCAAGCCACAGAATTAAACCAAAGACTTTAAATGTACAAATAAGGTGTACTAAAATTTTTATGAATTGGAGAAAGTACAATGCGCAATATGGCAGAATAAGTCACACCCTCTAAATAAAAGAGCCAAAGTCATTGCATCACTACAAGTACCGTTGCTCTGAGACATGCGCAAACAAGCACATTGGCTGATCCAACCTGAAAAATCTGGTTTTGTTTGAGCGTTTAGAAACAAAATTTATTAAACAGTTGTTGTCAGATTTAATTGGTGATTTCAAATCTGAAATGTAATCGTAAGCTTGTGCTGCGTCCCAATTCGCCTATATTCTACGCCCTAAAAGTTTGTACTCTTATTGTGAAGAAAAAGAACATACTTTTGAATGTGTAGCAAAAGAGTAGGCAATCTTTGGGACATACTACTTCGTCATCTTTAACGAACAGATCTGTCGCGTGCATCCTATCACAGTAAACTGCCCTGTCAATCATCTCGTCACAGTTAAAATTCTCCATTCAATCTAATTTAATTTCCAACCGTTTCGGAGAGAAATGTTGTCGCACGTTCATCTGCCAGTCGTGGGTCTTTCATGCGGAGACTCTCCTCATGTGTTTGCAATTTGAATGTAATGATGCTTTTAAAAGTTAATGGCTAATGTATCTTTACAAAAGTTCACAATGCTGCTGCAGATGCAATATAACGTAGACATTGAATAAATAAATTTTCATCAGGTTAGATACTGATTTTTAATCACTCAAACCCCTTTATCTAAACCTCTCTACAAAACCACAGGACTTGCACGTCCTCCATGTCTGTAGTTAATTTTTTTTTTTTTTCACTTTTTACTCATGTTTGTAGTTCTAAATGATTCCTCATCCAATGCCCGATGGGTTGTGGGCAATATTAGCCATCAGAGCATGCATCGATCTGCACTTCGGATTCTGACCGGAAATAGACCATCCGAGTCTCTTTGGAACACCTATTTCAACATTCCACGATTTGTGACATACTAATTCTATTTTTGAATACTATTTAGGACGGATAGAAGTGTGGCACGAAGGTGCCACAAGTGAATTTCTTTATGACAGTGTTGTGAAATATGCGCCGCACAGTTGTAGGGGGCGCTGATGAGAACACATGCCACAACAAAAGTGGAAATCAGCGAAGAAGTGACTAGAGTTGCCAAGTGCCCCTTTAACCTATCCATCTTCACAGTCACGCTTAGTAACACATGTACCACCACAGAGTGCTGTAAGTGCCATACAACGGTTGTAACCGTTGTAAGTGCCATACAACGGTATTGCGGTATACTAAAAATTCATATCATAACAAAAATAAACACCGGTATTCGGTATGAACCGGTATACCGTCCAGCACTAACGGATAGTATGCGAATTGAGTATGCGAATTGGGATCTGGGCATTGGTGAACAGCTTAGGAGAATTTGTCATTTCCCCATTCAAAGAGATAGAAGCTGCAGTTGCATGACTAAAATATCTGCATTGAGGCGTTTAAAAGATGGCTGCCGAGTGAAACTACTTCCCTTAGGTTACTTTGATCGAACTGTATTGAACATTATTGTAGTTCCATGATGATGCAAGACACACATTCGAAGTAGTTCGAAGTGGCACGAAACAATGATGTATGTCCGGATGGTTTATTGAACCAAAGAACCGTTTGGAATTTAACAAATCAAAAAGAACCAAATTTAAAAAAGCTGGCTTTCAAATCAGACTTTTCAACTTAGTTTGTTCGTTTGAAATGTTCATTTATGGACATGCTTAATGGCTCATTAAGTGCATAAAAGGAGCATGTGTGCTACTTTGGATGTGCATCCTGCATCATGTTTCAAGAAACAGTAGTAACATGACCAAACCTCTGTCGTTTGATCCAACAATTTAGGACCATTGTTTATGTTTACACAACAACGTCCCCATGAGTCCCCATTCACACAGATCAGCAAAAACGACTAAAAACGCTGTATTCTGCTGCCAAGCCATTAGATGATGATGAAACGCTATAGACTGAACACGAAATATGCATGTGCTGTCTTTGTCTTCAGAGATTTGCGTTTTTGTTGTTTACACAGAGACCGTTTTCAAAAACCTCCGCTTTGAAACTCATTTTCAAAAGTTTGCTTTTTCAGGCACCCAAAACGACGTTTTTGTGTAAATGATTGGCCAAAACGCATAAAAAGTTTTACATTTAAGTAAGGGATGTAACAATTCACTCGCAACCGGTTGAAAATCGATTAAAAATGTGTGACGATTCAAGTCGGTTGAAATGTTAAACGAATCGTGATACACGTTCAGGGGCGTTTACTGCAAACTGCATAGCCTACTGTGAAGTTGTGAACCTCGCTTTACAGGCATAATAGCAGCAAGCACACACTGGCGCAAACCTAGCGAGTGTTTTCACTTCATTCCTAAGGAACTTGAGCACGTGTGAGCACTCATAGTAATGAACTGAAAACGCTTGGTTTGCTCCGCTCGCGCCGCGCCAGTGTGTGCCATAGAACTGTGTGCACGCGCTGTCAAGCACATGGCGACGACAAGTGTAGATGTTGGCTCATTCAAATGGGAGCTGTGGCGGCATTTTGACTCTTCGTAGACTAATAATAATCACCACCGTGAGAAGCACATCACCTCCGTTTTCACGTAAAAGTCATTAATACAACAAGTGTGAGAGCTAAGGAGATCACATGGCAACCATGTGTTTATTTTATTATCTCTTTCTCTAAATGTGTACATGGATTTATTTATTTTTTTAATAATTTGTTGATGGTTATGACATATTTTGCTAAATGTTCTGTTTTTTAACTCTTTCTAGTTTAATTATACAAATAATGACAAAATTAAAATCCTTTATTACAACGTAAAGTGCCTGTCAATGTGGTTGGCTACTAATTTTACAGTCTTTTTTTCAATGTAGTTTTATTATTTGACAAATACATTTCAAAATGAAAAAGAAATGTGCAGCATTTTGTCTGAGAAATAATAAGACACACTTTTAAATTTATAATTTGTCTTAAATCCCATTTGTTAAAAAAAAAATCGTAAGAAAATCGTATCGTGAAACCGGTATCGTGAATCGTATCGCATGGTGAGTAAGTGAATCGTTACATCCCTAGTTTTAGTTGAAAACAGTGTCATGTAAACAGCCCCTAAAATATATAGATTGAAATGTTAAATATAGATATAGAATTTATTACATGTAAGCTTGCTTATTTTTTCCAAGAGCAAGATCTATAAACCCTAACAAGAAACTGCTTCTAACACCAATTCGAGAGCTATAGTTCCAACAACACAAACTTGAGATGCTGTTTGCGAATGTTAATTGGAACTACGGTTTTGGGAAACACCAAATCTTTGAACTATGCTAGTAGATAGATCTTGCGCCCATAGTTGGCTAACAACATTTTTGGGAAACGTGGCCCTGGTTGGGATAGTCAAACAAACAGACCGATGTTTTGAGAGCACCACAATGTTTACACTTTATAGGTAGTCAACATACCAGTGGCTTATTTAAAGACTTCTCTACATTTTAAGCTGGGATATGAGAACATATTTTAAAACTGAAGTAAATCACTTTTGAGCAATCCTCCAACCTTCTTTAGACTTTGCTACTTCAGTGTTATTTTAATTATTACTGAATGCACATTTGCTCATCTCTTTTTTCCAAAATGTTTTTTTTTTTTTTCTCTGAAGCAATCAGAAATATTCTATAACAAATAGCTCACCGTAAAATCGGAAACTCTATACTCGGAAGCAGCGAGTCGATTTGGCTGCATCACAATGTGAAAACAAATGAACTAATGTTCCCATCATTTAGTGTTGGCACCAAACACAAGGCTCAAAGCCATATCAAATCAACTGCTAAGAGTGGGAGTTGTGCATTGCAGCAGTGCTTATTTAATCAAGAAACGCTAAGAGAAAGTCTAAAAGCAGTACTCCGAGTTCAGACAAAGACTTGACCAAGAGACACGAATGATGTACAATTCTCACTTACAGCCCTTGTCCTCTCGTCTCCATCTGTTTAAATTGTTTGGAGGAAAGGCTTTAAATGATCTTAGCTGTCAGCCTATCCAGGAAGTCGTCAGGTTTGTTTGGGAAACATTTGGCTGTCCTGTGAGCTATTGGAGAGCTCACCTCAAGTGATTTCTCATGCCTGAGAGCTTTGAGAAAGACAACAGCCTGTACAACCATCACAGACCCAAAGAATGCGCTGTACCCAAAAACTATGTATCGCCTTCAATATTTGCTTATTGTTTTATATTTAAAAAAAAACAACAACTTTGGTTCCATGTTTACTTTTCTTGTGTGTTAATCATTTCTGTGGTCAAATAATAAGAAAAAAGCAATGGTACGAGTTCGTTAATGCATCTGAACTTAATGCATCTGAATAGATTTTCAGGTATTTTTTTTTTTTTTCGATGAGAATTTTTGGACAAAAGTGGTCAAAAGGTAGATTTTTACCACAATGCTGTCACATCCTAAACAAATTTCACGCTACTTCCTGTTCACTGTTGTACTGTCTACAAAACAGCAGCTGTGTTTAAAATACGATTTCACAGCTGTCCCAATGGTCGCTTTGTCTTCTGCCAAATTTACGATGTACAGACATCCATGTGTGTGTACGCACTCTATGTATCTGTGTCCATATGTGTTTGTGCAACTCATCATTAGCATAATAATGTTTGGTATTCCATCTGGATGGTCTGATGTTATTCTTTAGCTCTTCGACAGAAATGCATACAATCATTACTCAAATTCAGTGCAGCTTTTTGGACACATCCTCTGCTGAATTCTGTGCGGAAGTCTCGTTTTCATGCATATTCCCCAAAGATAACCGTGGAAGATTTACTTTGTGCAAAGTTTGATGGATGCTTTAGATCGTAGAGCAGATACAGGTCAGGGTAACATTTTTCTGCTGTCAATTTCACTGTGGTATTTTCCACAGATTTAATTTTTATTACTATGAAATGAGTTCGATTTTGGAGTTAAAACTAAACCAAGTGATTTTAAATTGTCCTGATGCTGAAGATATTTTTAAACCAGTATGCTGTTATTTTTCTGTGAAACACTAAAGAGAGACATTGTTAAGAATATCCACATAGCTATTTTCCATATTTACTTTGTAAAAAGTGATTAGTTGACCTAACTTTAAAAAAAGTGAGGAAACCTGTTGCCTTAAAATGACTTAATAAATAAACCATGTGTAATTGAAAAAAAAAAAGTTGTGGAATTGTCAAGGTCACATAACTTTTTTTTTTTTTTTTTTAATTATGCATGAAGTCTACTTAATTTTAATTTTAGGTTTCCTCATTTTTAATTCACTCTCACTCTTAATTTCCTCACTCTTAATTCAACTATTTACAGTGTAACAACAGGTCACTATGGCCACATCTTTTAAGCTCAAAAACAACATAAATTTAACAAAATAGGTACATACAGCATTTCGTGTTCGTGTTCATTTTTGTCCATTTTAAGCTTGACACTTGGTCAATATGAACTATCATTCTGGAAAAGAGCTGTTGTGTACTATTTCAAAATTATAAATTTTTGTTCACCCTGTTACCATTGAAGAAATAACAGCATAAAGGCTTAAAATGACATGAGGGTGAGTAAAAAAATAGTTAAGTAAAGACTGTTATAACAGTGCATCAGGCTTTTACACAGTCTATGTTGTGCTGTCACTTATTGTCATGTGTTTACTTATTGTCAGAAATACATTTTAAGGTACACCAAGCATCATTTGATATATGAGACGAATTGATTTAGGAAATAAGTGCTATGTAAAAATTAAGAGTGTGCTTATTAATTGTCTGTGTACAAGTGCATGTATATCTTATTTATATTCACAATTATTCAAATGACAAAATACAATTATTCCTTTAATTTAAAATACTTTTTTTGTGCTAAGGCTTTTTACTGGAACCATTTAAAACAAAAATGATTCATAGTCTTTAATGAAATGCATATTTTGTCATTATATTTGCTAGGGCTGTCAAACGATTAATCGCGATTAATCGCATCCAAAATAAAAGTTTGTGTTTACATAATATATGTGGGTGCACTGTTTATAATTATTTTGTGTGTGTGTGTGTGTGTATATATATATATATATATATATATATATATATATATATACACACACACACACACATGCATGTATATTTAAGAAAAAAATATTATTTATATATAAAAAATTTATATTTATATATAATATAAATTATATATAAATCTACATTATATACATGAAAATATTTATTATATATATACACAAGCATGTGTGTGTATTTATATATATATAAAATAATTATACACAGTGCACCCACATATATTATGTAAACACAAACTTTTATTTTGGAAGCGATTAATCGTGATTAATAAGCTCATCCTCAAACCTGTATGGAAAACAAAAGTAGAATATTAATGTGGTGAATGTCTTTGTCACTCTTTTCCCATACAGCAAAACTGAATAAGGACAGTTTCTTAAATAGTTTCTAAAAAAATAGTACTTTCCAAGTCATAAACTTCTTGTGACACAAAGTTTAGGTCTTAAATAAAATCTTCCCCTCCTCAGTCCACATGCATAAAAATACAGTACCTCGTTACGCAGAGGTACATTTTTTCAGTGAATATGCTGGAAAATAGTGATATGAACTACTTTAAATTACATTTTAATTGTGCTTTTTGGATGTTTTTTTATTTATTTTTTTTAATGATGGTCTTTGTCCCCACTCACTCACATTACATGAAAAAGAGTGGCCGTACATTTTTTTTTAACAAATCTATTTTCCAGAATTGAAAAGTTATATGGGTTTGAACATCATGAATGTGTGTAAATGATAATTTAAATTTTTGGCTGAACCACTTATCCCTTTAAAAGCAGTTCTGGCATGTATCAATCTCTGTTGAGTTCAAAACAGCTGTGAAATGCTGTTATAATGATTACAAAAGATCGAGGGAATTATATATCAAAAAAGCAATCAGATGAGTTTACATTCACATAGATTAGCATAATTAACTATGCGTATTCCAGCTATGATGCATAAAGTGTGATATTGCTAATGGATTGCAAAACACATACTGCTGTAGTGACACAATCTAAACACACTTACATTGTTTTAAAAGCACATTCAGTTCGTTTTGCTGTTGTGTTTTCTGTATTTCTTTATATAGCAGTATATTAAACACTTGATCACATGCATTTGCAACAGTTAGGGAGGAGAGAGGCAACGCTCTGTGCCAACAAGAGCTCAAATTATTTGGTATTTTTGTAAGAGAATAACTCTGTGAAGTCTGTCAGACAAATGCTCAGCCATTTCTCATTCTCTCCACTGCTTCTCTTTGTCTTATTCTCTTTCCTTTTGTTATTTGTTGATAAAAGAGGCCATCTGTCTTTAGCTGCTTCATTATCTCTTATGTGCTGTCAGCACCTCAGCAAAGCTGTGTGCTTTGAAAAAATACACTGTCGATACTCACAACCAAATCTTTTAACATGTCGCTAAACCTGCTGACATCCATTCAGTCAGAAATGAAGCTGCATGTGACTGTTCTGCTCTTGATATTACGTTACATAATTTGTTTTAAAGTGAACAAGTGCAAATTAGTTGTACTTTAGTGCTTAGTTTTACTTTTATTGTTTTCCTTTTTTTACTGTTATAGCTAAAAAAATTGCACTGCACAATATAATGAGTATTGGATCCGATTTAGACATATACAATTTGGTGGGTACGGGTAAGTTTAGGCCAGGTTTGGTGGATATGGGTAGGTTTAGGACAGGTTTGGTGAATACGGGTAAGTTTAGGTCAGGTTTGGAGGAATGGGTAAGTTTAGGACAGGTTTGGAAGAATGGGTAAGTTTAGGACATATTTGGTAAATATGGGTAAGTTTAGGACATGTTTGGTGGATACGTTTACTGTAAGTTTAGGACATGTTTGGTTGATACGGGTAAGTTTAGGACATGTTTGGTGGATACGGGTAAGTTTAGGACATGTTTGGTTGATACGGATAAGTTTGGGACATGTTTGGTGGATATAGGTACTGTAAGTTTAGGACATGTTTGGTGGATACGGGTAAGTTTGGGACATGTTTGGTGGATACGGGTAAGTTTAGGACATGTTTGGTGGATACAGTTATACTGTAAGTTTAGGACATGTTTGGTTGATACGGATAAGTTTAGGACATGTTTGGTGGATATAGGTATAGTAAGTTTAGGACATGTTTGGTGGATACGGGTAAGTTTAGGACATGTTTGGTGGATATGGTTACTGTAAGTTTAGGACATGTTTGGTGGATACGGGTAAGTTTAGGACATGTTTGGTGAATATGGGTACTGTAAGTTTAGGACATGTTTGGTGGTATGTGTAAGTTTAGGACAGTTTTGGTGGATAGTTTGGTGGATACGGGTGAGTTTAGGACAGGTTTGTGGATACGGGTAAGTTTAAGACAGGTTTGGTGGATATGGGTAAGTTTAAGACAAGTTTGATGGTATGGGTAAGTTTAGGACATGTTTGGTGGTATGGGTAAGTTTAAGACAGGTTTGGTGGTATGGATTAAGTTTTGGACAAGTTTGGAGGTGTGGGTAAGTTTAGGATGGGTTTGGTGGTATGGGTAAGTTCAAAACAGGTTTAGTGGATGTGGGTAAGTTTAGGACAGGTTTGGTGGTAAGGGTTAATTTTTGGACAAGTTTGGAGGTGTGGGTAAATTTAAGACAAGTTTGGTGGTGTGGGTAAGTTTAGGACCGGTTTGGTGGTATCGGTAAATTTAGGACAGGTTTGGTGGTATGATTAAATTTAAGAAAAGTTTGGTGCTGTGGGTAAGATTAGGACAGGTTTGGTGGTATGGGTAAGTTTAGGATAGGTTTGGTGGTATGTTTAAATTTAAGACAGGTTTGGTGGTATGGGTAAGTTTAGGACAGGTTTGGTGGTATGGTTAAATTTAAGACAGGTTTGGTGGTATGATTAAGTTTAAGAAAAGTGTGGTAGTATGGGTAAGATTAGGACCGGTTTGGTGGTATCGGTAAGTTTAGGACAGGTTTGGTGGTACGATTAAGTTTAAGAAAAGTTTGGTGGTATGGGTAAGATTAGGACAGGTTTGGTGGTATGGGTTAGTTTAGGACAGGTTTGGTGGTATGGGTTAATTTAAGACAGGTTTGGTGGTATGGGTAAGTTTAGGACAGGTTTGGTGGTATGGGTTAATTAAGACAGTTTTGGTGGCATGGGTAAGTTTAGGACAGGTTCGGTGGTATGGGTAAGTTTAGGACAGGTTTGGTGGTATGGTTAAATTTAAGACAGGTTTGGTGGTATGGGTAAGTTTAGGACAGGTTTGGTGGTATGGGTAAATTTAGGACAAGTTTGGAGACACATTATTGGAGAACTATGATGTCAAAATACTCATTAATTAGCACAAAGTGTAAGCTCGTAAAAGAAAATGAATTGGACAATGTTTGCCTCAGCATTTGCCTGGTTATTAAGAGAGAATAGCTCACTGTAGATTTAAGAGGCTTGTTTTATGAGGCTCATTTGTGGCTTTTCTCATGTCATTAGGCATAAATTAAACCCCATTATGAAAACATGTGCTATTGTAGTTAAGTGTGGTGGGAATGATTTCAGGAATTCTGGTTAAAGGGGAGTTTGGGAAATGCAAAGTGGATATTTTAGGGTGTTTAACTGCTCACCGTTGCTTTTAAGTTTTCTTAATCAGCTCCATTTTTTCACTTTATTTCAAGGGGCCACTTTAGAAATTTGATTGACTAAAAGTATCATTGCAACTACATGATGATAAGAGTATTAGTTGACAATCAGCTGGTTAATATCTACCAACTCTTTTTTTTGATGGCCTTTCAACAAACATTCCACTGACTACAAGTAACTTTGCAACTACATGTCAACTTATGCTACAAACCTGAATTCTAACACCTAACCTAACAGTCTATTGCAGTCTCACTGCAGTCTACTAATACTCTAATGAGAGTTAGTTGAATAATGAGAGTTAGTTCTAAATTGGACCAATGGAATAACCTTTGAAGTGTTACATTACTTTTGCTTTGATCCACTTTAACCATTTCACTAATTATAAGTAACTTTGCAACTACATGTCAACTAGCAATCATTAGAATATTAGGCCTTGTCCACAATAATATGCTTTCATTTGAAAACATCTTTTTCTCTCCGTTTTGGTCTTCTGTTCAAAATGAGATGGCGTTTGTCAATGAAGACGGAGCTTTTTGAAAACGCTCCCTCAAATAGATAAATCTGAAAACGCAGTTTTCGCATTATAGCGTGTGAAAATTTGAGGCTTTTGAAACTGATAATGCACATTTTACTCATATGATAAATATTGTACCCACAATATCTGGTTATACTTTTTGTGCCTGCTATTTACTTTCATAGTTTTGCTAAAGATAAATGTTCCTTTGTAGAATCTTCTTATCAGAGTCCTGGTAATATGACAGAAGTTGAATGTGTGTGTTAGAAATCAGGAATGGGGAGAGAAAATTGTGCTTGGTATGTTTTTCATCTTCAAACCAAACTTGGGTCTCCAGCCACCAAACCTTAAATCCACAAACTAAAAAGGGCGACCTCCAACTTAAATTAGACAGCTTTTTAAACTACTCATGACCACTTTTACAAGAATTTATCACATTTCACTTTATGTATAATGGATTTTTTTTACTAACTTTTACAATAACCGTTTTTTTTTTTTTGTTGTTGTTGTTGTTGTTTTTTTCCAATATCTGTTAAAGGAATAGACTGTTCACTAAAGATTTGTTACAACTGTGGCGTAGTTTCTAACTATGTGGGAGGCCATCTTTCATAAATGCTACAGTTAAAAAAAAGGAAAAATCTTAACATTGGCCTTTGGTGATGAGGAACCATCAATGGGCTTACTTGTAACTATACTCTTGTTGTAACAAATGCTACAGTTAAACATTACAAGAACTATGTTACTTTTTCATGAGGCCAAGAAAGAGCTTTAAATGATGAACCTTTTTAAATTATTGACTTGATTGATTTTCCCCATGTGTAAAATGTTTTATGCTAATAATGACAGATAGTAGGAAAAACCTGCTTTCAGATATATCAAGATATGACATGAAATTAACATTTTCAGTATAAGAAAATCTTAAAAAAGGCTAACTATAGGCTACTTTATTGCAGTTCTGTCATAAACCAATTTTGCATGCTTGGAATGAAACTTAACTGATTTTAAAGGACAAATATAAAGCGCCTCAGGGCAGCATGCATAATAATTTTTTTAAAGAATGTTTTAAGGGAAAAAAACATAAGTGATTTTTAAAATGTTTATTTGCACTAAAAACTAAAAGTAAATATCTGCATTTACACGTGCAGATCAGCTTCCCTCTTGCCTCCTTTTTTCTTCTCCTCTACAGGAAGGTAAGCTATGATGGCTTGTGTTATTTTTACCATTAAAATAAACAGAATGGATAACAACCACAAACCTCAAACCACTGTAATCTCTCACAAAACCCCTCCTGTCATCACCAATTTCTGGCAAAGACTGATTCAGGTGCCAGCCTGTGTTTTAATGTCATGTGATGAATGTTAGACGTTAAGAAAGTCTGTGAGTGAAGAAAAAGTGCATTCTGAGCACCGCGGGTTGGAGGTCTTCAGTAAACCATTCTGACCCTCGGTGGCTGTGCTGCACGGTGTGTTTATATACGTTTCGCCAAAGAGAGTTCGGAGCTAATTTATGTAGCATTCGAATACAAAGTGTCCTCGGCGCTACAGGACTAGAGGGCTAGTCGTTGTGTATCAGTTTGATGAGTGTGTGTTTATACATGCTGCACATGTGCTGGTGAGGACTTCTGAACCGGTACAAGAGAGCAGCAGCTCCATTTCTTTCAGCATAAGAATCATAACATTTTATAATCAGGTTACTTAAAATGTGTTGGGGTCAAAAATTGTCGGTTAGAGCCATAATGTTTTTTCAAACTGTGACATAAAGGTTACTAAAGAAGTTGCCAACTTTGTTAATATGGCCAATTTTTGGAGAGCAGAAATGTGTAGCTTATAATTTTAAAAGCACTACCATTAATTATCCAGTTAAAATGTGTGTATTATTTGAGCTGTAAAATGGTTCTTGTACTTTGTTGTATATATATAAGGGGGTTTAGGTGTTGTTATGGCAAAGAAGTATTGGCAAGTACTTTTAAAATGTATAGTACCCATATATACAAACGTATAGAACTCATATATATATATATATATATATATATATATATATATATATATATATATCTGTCCCATTCACTCGCTTATGAAAAATAATTACACGCAGCATACTTTTAAAACTAAGAGTAAATATTACAGAAAAAAATATACTTTAAAAGAACTTGCATTTGTTAATTAAATGAAAATGTATTAGCTTAAATTTATATGAAAATTGATATACAATATTCACTGTAAAAAAATATATGATCAATAAGTTATAACAACATAAGTTTTTACATTCCTTTAACTCATTTAAATAATACTCATACACTTTTTAAAACTTTTTTATGTTATACAAGATTCAAATAATTAAGTCAGTTTCATGGAATCCAAGTTGATTGTACTTGTGGGAAAGTGGGACTTTTGTACATCTTTAAATGTAATTCCCGAATGAACTTCTATTGTCTTTGAAACATGGTAAACATATTAAATATACATTAAATACACCTTAATGTAACTTCTATTGTGTCTTGTTTATCATGCATTAAAGCTACACTGTGTGATTTTTACCCCCATCTAGCGGTGAAAAGATATATGACCATCCAGTGAATATTAGTTTCTGTTCCTCTCAATTCCGATTTCGTTTTAACTCCTACGGTGGCCAAAGTAGTCCAAGATAAACATGGCTTCCAGTTCAACCTCGTGCATGAGTGTTAACTCAAACGTAAACGCGAAAGGCGAAGCTTGAATTAACGGGTATGTCCCTCTTTGGCTAATGTACTTTCAAAATGGACGGTCAACATGGTGACAAATCTTCCATAGTGTGCCTTTAAACAAGATATCTAGGGGGTGTTTATGGGTGGGCCTCACGCGGTCAGATTATCTTCTCCTTTTCCTAGTCTCTTCCGACCGCATTTTCTTAGTTTTTTCCATCGTCAATTATCACGTCTGAAGTGTCTTAATGCTTCATATGTTGTTGTTGATTTGTGTGACGTCGTTGTCGTAAAGCATGCAGTGATTCGCGCAAGATTTTTTCGGGGGTGCTCTTCTCAAATTTGCACTGCTGGTTTTTCCAGTGGCATCCCCCCAAGCTTCACTACCAGGTTGATTCACCCTATATGAGTTTGGTTACCACTGAAATGGTACTTTGAAAAGTGACTTTGAAACTGTTATATTAAGGTACAAATCTTGCATAGTGTGCCTTTAAAGTTATATCCAAGTGCTTTAGTATGTTAGTCATCAAATGAAGGTGTACTTCTTTAAAACATGACAGAATATTATTAAAACAATATTTTAAAATGTGCTTTACCTGGTCTCATTGACTTCCATAGTAGGAAAAAATATATACTATGAAAGTCAATGAGACAGGAAACTGTCTGTTTACTGATATTCTTCTAAATATCAGAACATCGACTGAATGGATGCGAAAACGGTAAAACTCAACGGTTTAACTCTGAGGGAGTTTTAAAATGAGCCTATTTCCAAAAAAGTGGAGTATTCCTGTAAAGAAATGGCCATGAAAGTGAACTCTCTCTAAGTTCCCTTAATACTGTAAGTGGCATTTCATTCCATTAATATTATTTGCAAGTAAAGATATACATTATGCAATGAAAAAAATATACTTTTAAGATTTGAAGTACACCACGAGTGCACATTTTAAGCAGACTTACTTTCACATGGGCTTTACTGTAACACAAATTTCCATTTTTTTTTATTAAAAGATTATGATTATTATAAATGAAATTAATACAATTAGATTAAAAGGTTAAATTTAAATATTAAATGAACCTTAATGGTAATCAACATTATGCCACAAATGCTGTTGATCGAACCTGGAAAACCTGTTAATTGAGTTTAAACTTAAACAAATGACCAAACACAAAGAACAGCCCACAAAATGTGCTTACAGCAATTGATGTAAAGAAGAGATTTGGTTAATCTTATCTTGACACTGCAAACTACATTAAATTGTCATGTAATATTATGTCGATGCTGGCGTTCATACACGGTGCAATCCGGCCACTTAAGACCTTCTCCTGTCCTTGTATGACAGACTTCTCACTGAAAGCAAAGTTAGGTGACATCTGGGCAACATCATGTGTGTGAGAGCAGCCCCAGACGCAAACAATGGGTGCGGCCTCAATCTGTGAGCTGAATCCCTCAGCTGCAAAACATATACAGCGAAACATATACAGACAGTATGTGCGGCTGTATCGCTTTATTGTTTTAAGTTCTGGTTCCGGCCTGTTTGTTTGCTTGAAAGTTTAGTCTACGCCTTGCTGCCATGTGCACAGCTGAACTAGTGACAATGAATGCCTCTATTTACTCCCCAGAAGTGTGGAGGAAATGTTAGTGCAGTTTTGCCCTCTAGTGGTGACTGTGAATAAAGCACATCTTTCTTTCTATCCTTCCATCCTATCTATCTATCTATCTATCTATCTATCTATCTATCTATCTATCTATCTATCTATCTATCTATCTATCTATCTATCTATCTATCCATCCGTCTATCTGTCTGTCTACCCATCTATCAGTTTGTTTATCTATCTGTCCATCTGTCTATCCATCTATCCATCTATCTATATATCTGTCTGTCTGTAAGTCTGTCACATGCACACAAAGGCACACACACATATATTTATACTGCATGTTTCTTGAGCAGAAACTCCTCATATTAGAATGATTTCTGAAAGATCATGTGACACTTATGTAATGATGCTGATACTGGATAAGAAAAAAAACTTTTTTCAGTGCAAACAGCCTTTTTTACACAAGTACAGTACATGCACACAGTCACACAAATCACACACAAAGTGTGATCAGCTGAAAGCAACGGTGTGCAGATTGCAGACCATCTGCTCACTATTCTCCTGATTATCAAAGTCGAGGGTTGCATTTTCAGTTCATGCTTAGGATTTGATTGTGAGCATTGCACATTATTAAAAATATCCCAGCATCAAACCTTTATGACTCCTGCATAGATGTTGTGCTGTGCATTTTGATCATTATTACTATTATTGCACAATAACCATTACAATTTCACACGCTAGGAAGCCTAGAGATTGTGCCAGCACAGATTTGGCATTACGCCTGTTCTTTGGCGTTACCTTATATAAATAGAGTGGCAGTGTTTGGAAACAGGCTTGTCTCACTGTGTTCAACTCGTGACTGTTTTACAGTACAATAGATTGTGCTGGGAGTCTCTCTTTTTCTTTTTCAGAAAATATTGACTTTAAATGAACCACAAAACATTTTGTGTGGAAGTTTATTATTTGTGGTGTAAATATGGAAGAGGCTGATGTTTGCAAGGGCTAGAAGTAAATTGCTTTGGACCAATTTAGTTGGATTGTACTGAATTTAACATTATGTATTGTTTTTGACGCAATAATAAGGTATGTTGGTTATTGAGTTCTCCTTTTAATGAATTCCTTGTTTTTGCTCTATTAAAGCTTCCATTAGTGGCGATTTTAATGTCAATTCAGAAAGCTCAGCATGATGGATGGTTTCTAATGAAACACTTTCTAGTGTGTGGTTCAGATGGGGCAGAGGTCTCATTATGAAGTGTAAAATTTCACACTTTTAATGGAATGACACTTTAGGTGGTTAAACATTGCAGGCAGCTGAAGTGACTCATGGCCTGGGTGAACATATGGGTAAATAGAGCTTAACCCTGACCTTTTTGTGTGGTTTCCGAAGTATTTTCCTCATTTATTTTGTTCTTTGCAAAAATAAAAAAAGACAAGAAATACATCAGCCCCAAGATGAATCACAATTACAATATGGGGGGAGGAAAGTTAAAAATGTACAAGGCATTGTTCATTTAGAATTATCGCATTGCAATTAAAAACAAATTATAAATTGATTATAAAGTATAAAGTTAATTGCAAAATCAATGTATTAGTTTCTTAAGAGTCTGGACTCGAGGCTGTCATTTGCAATGCTTTGGGGTACTGTAGCTCTTTATTAGGATTTTTTTCTTATTGTTTTATTTCTTTTTTTAGTAATGTATATCAACAACCTCACAGCTTTTGTTAAAAACAGATTTCTCTGAGAATATCTTTCAAAACCTTACTGTTGCACACTGTTCATGCAGCCACATCATTTCTGATGTGAATACTGAGAGAAAAATATGTTTGCAGGTTCAATCTAAACTGTAAACACTTCTGAATGTGTATAACTCACTCCTCACTGAACTTATACAGCTTTGAAGATTATATCAGACCACTGAACGCATATACATGGTTGTTAACGAGCCACGCTCTGTGTTTGTGTGTGTTTTACAGAATAAAAGCACACACAGGCCAGTCCTGATGGCAGGCGCTTGGGGGTCAGCCTGCACTGGACTCTGGCTCTAGCAGCCCATTGGGCCCTCACTTCAACTCTGAACATTTCACAGGTCAGTGAGTACACACACACACTTACTATTGTTTCACAATATTAGTGATGGCATTGGATTGAATTCCATTGATTTTATCTCAGCTTAATGATATTTTATTTTCTAATCCCCTAACCCAATACCAATCAAAGAAATATGCGCAAAACACTATATTTGAATAAAACCATAATTTTGATAATTTATATGCTTTTTAACTAGTGGGGGACCAGTAAAATGTCCTCACTAGTCGAGTCGGGTGTCGTAATATTTCACTATACAAGTTTTATACATTTGGCCATTAAAGTTAAACAAGTACACATTCTCTCTCACACAGAGAGAGAGATTCAGCGAGAGTCTGGAATGCAATTCTAATTTTATTGAAAGACATGGTAATACTTTATTTTAAGGTGACGAAGTAACACATTACTACATGTAGTTCCTATTGTAACAGTATTATGCATAATTCTAAGTAACTAAACCCCAGACTGATCTCATGAAACGGCTTATGTATGACACGCCAATTCGTGTTTCCATTTTTGGCATGTTATCAACACGGATAATCGCTTTTCAGCGTGTTTATGAACGCCGTTGACTTTACTTTACCGTTACATTACTGTATATATAAATATAGGACCTACCCCAACCACGTCCCTAAACCTACCCGTTAATAGCATTTATGAGTCTTCTCCTACCATCCTAGCAAAAAAATATATTGCTCCCCAGATGTAGATCTACATTTTGTTTCATTTCGCTCAGACATTTAACGTTGTGTACATACTGTACACGCGGAATCACTAGGACATTTAACGGCGTAGACATACACGCATGTTTATGCAAGTGATTTCATGTTGCTAACACCCAAAAAAAAACCTTACCAAAACTCTTTAGCAAGTATGTGTAGTTAATAAATACTACTCTGTACTTATTTGAGTAATTACAATGCAACAACGTCCCCTTAAAATAAAGTGCAACCAAAGATATTAACACTACTATTAAGCAAAGTGGCATTGACCGAAGTGAAAGTAAAGACATTTAAATAGTAACAAAAAATGTTTTCTTTCGAAAAAAAATGCTATTCTTTAGAACAACAACATAATAAACTAGATCATCATACTGTATCATGCTTAGATCAGTAATATCTTCAATATGAATAGATCTTTTTTCCTGCTGCCCTTTTAAACAGTCCGTAAAACAGGCCACCTTATTAGAAACTGTTTCTAATAACTTGAGAAATGAATATGAACAGTTCCATGCTAATGATTGTTTTTGTCTCTTTGCCAGCAGGACGAGTGCCCATGAGGTCGTTGACGCTGGCCCTGCTCGTCCTGATTAGCATCCAGGCTGCACTCATTATGGGAGGCCACACCCAGGCGCAGGGGCCAGCCAATCAGCACGCAGCAGCACGACACTCCCCCAGGCCTCACGGCCAATCCAAGCAGGACTCGCATTATGAAGACCAAATCCCCACTGTGGACCCCAAACTCTTCAACAAGCGACGCTACCGCTCACCACGCGTGCTGTTCAGCGAAGTGGCCCCTACGGAAAATGAAACGGGAGGCCCCAAACGCCCACGTGTCCGGCGGAAGGCTAACGACTTCTTGCATCGCGGCGAGTACTCGGTGTGCGACAGCGAAGAGCACTGGGTCGACAACCTGACTCGTGCCACAGACTTAGCGGGCAATGAAGTCACAGTGCTGCCACACGTTCGCATCAACAACATTGTGAAGAAGCAATTCTTCTATGAGACCACATGCCGCGTGTCGAAACCCGTCGGCTCCCCCAAGCCAGGTCAAGGAGCCAGTGGCGTTAAAGCTGGAACCTCTAGCTGTCGTGGGATTGACAACCGGCACTGGAACTCGTATTGCACCAACACGCACACCTATGTGCGTGCGCTAACAACCTACAAAAACCAAATCGCCTGGAGGTTCATCCGAATCAACGCCGCTTGCGTGTGCGTGCTCAGCCGCAACTCATGGAGACATTGAGTGATGTATTGACTGGTGACTCAGCCAACCCACTGCAGCCTCCTGTCGCAAGTCTCTCCCACCCATCAAAGACAACATCCGTACTGGTGATCCGAGACCCCGTCCCTTTTCTATTCAGCTCATGACATCACAACCCACTCCCCTCCTACCCTACCTCACTCTGTAAATTATTGGTTGTTTAAGTTATGAGGACTGCATGACATATTTATATAGTTTATACGATCAGAATATAAATATAAATATATATATGTGTATATACAGTATACATAAAGCAAGCTTTTGTTTGTGTTGTTGATGCTCTTATTTATTAAACACCTCACTACAGTATGTCAATGCAAGACTGCTTCTGTCGTAATCTCATTCAATGATCATTTGAACTTATTTTCTGAACCAAAGAAGTTAGCCTAACTATTCTACGAGATGCAGATTTCTTATGAATTTGTATGAAAAAGCATGAAGGTCCATCCATAAACCATCGTCAGCGAGGCATAAGCGGATTTTGCGCAAATGTACAAATGAGATTGAGCAAATTTATATGAATTGGCCACCAATTCATCAAAACGGAAAAATAGTTCAGAATTACTATGAGATTGTGATGGATATGGAAGCTTGTTTCCGTTATAGAATAAAGCAGTTAAAAAGATAATTGTCACTTTCTCACAATCCAGACTTCTTTTTTCAGAAATGCAAGATTATATTTTGCCATTCTGACTTTTTTGTGCAGTTGAGTTCTCACAAATCTGAATTCAGAATTGCGAGACATCAAGTCACAATTGCGAGAAAAAAAAGTCCGAATTGGGAGATAAAAAGTCTAATTCAGTGGCGGAAGAAAGTTTCCATAGTTTGAAGAGTTGCATACAGACTAAATTTAACCTTCATTTTGTGAATAACAAGTCTTGAGTGTGCTATTTATTTTCAGTTTTTATAAATGTTATACTTTTTATTAAATCTATGATTAAAGATTAAAGTGTTGGAGTTTTCACAAGTAGAATGCTTTATTATTAAAGTGTGTAAAGAGTCGATGCTTTTACTGAAGACAAATTAGATTGCATCAAATGCTAGTTATAGCAGAATTTGTCTCTGTTTGAGCAACAAGAATACCACCATATATTGTTCTTCTTAAGCTAAAATCAGGCAGAGCAGGCCTACAGTCTTCCATTCTGCCTTATTGAGCGTGATTTCAAATATTGCTGTGCATTTTAAACCTTAAAAGTATATATTTGGGGGGAATAAAACTGTATAAGATAATATATATTACTAAAATAAAAACCCAAATAAATGTCCATATTGTTTTTCAACATACTTAAGTACACTTAAGTAAGTTCACTTTGAAATAATGTCTAAGTCAATGTTTTGCTATAAAGCACATTTTAAATTATGTTTAATAATCTTTACTCCCGTTTTAAAGAAGTGCACTTATTTTGATGTTGACTAATATACTAAAGCCCATGTAAAGCACTAGCATTTAATTGTGTTATTAAATAATACATTTAAAGTAAGTATATTTAAAAAGCACTAAATTGCACTTTCATCATTACAACTGTGCAATTACAAATATATTTAAACACATGACCTAAAAGTTTCATTAAAGATATAAAGATGTAGCCGAACGGGGGGAAAAAAGAACTCTAAAGTTTAAATAATTGCAGTTGATATAAATTTAAATTCAATTAAAATGCAATTAAGCGTCTGAAAACATTACATGCAGTATGATAAATAGTACTTCTCTTTCACAAGGGTTTAGTTTGAAGCAGGAAAACAATTCTACAAATCCTTGTATTTTTTCCCTCAACATCTTTGCACTGAACCATCCAACTGATCCAGGTTGTTTGTCTGGTTACTTTTAGCAGTTAGTCCCTTTCTGCTAATCAGTTGTATCGTACAGATAGCAGAATTCAGGGCATACTTACAGAACTGTTGGTGTTTGCCAAAAAAAACACAGATGAGATTAATGAGAATGGCAACAGATAGCTTTAACAGCTTAACTTCAACACTATTCATTTGAGTATACACAGCAAAAAAAAAAGTTGCTGCCTTAAATTTTATAAGTTTATAAATTTTACAATCAACTTGGATGCTTAAGTCATGTCAACATAAATTGCATTAAACTGACCCAAAGTTGAAAATTAACTTAACTTATTTTGATGAGTTAAAGCAATGTAAGAACATGTTGTCATAACTTATTATATAATGTTTCACATGCAAATCTAGTATTGGAATATGAAGAATTGCATTTGGAAAATTATTACAGACTTTTGGCAATGTCCCTTTATAAAGCCGATGAATGCAATCTAATACACTTTCAAATTTGTACTAAGGTAAAATTGAAGTGAGTAGCTGTTTATAACCCATAGCAACAACTGTTTTTCTGTACAATACCGACAGATGTGCAAGGGTGTATCATAAGTTCATCCACTGACGTAGAGTTGGCACTCAAAAAAAAGCATCTCCCTGTCTGCTTCCCGCTCAGAGATGAATGTATTGTCTGGAAAAGGCTACTAAGGGACTATCTGGGATCCCTCGTGTTCTTTCCTTTCCAATCCATGTTGGATCATAAAAATGAGCTCAAATAAAAGAGACAAAACTTGCACTCATAGTGCAATCAGTCATGTAAGGTGACCTGGAACGTCTAACAGACATTTCAGGCTAAAATCTCACTCTGGATCCCTGGGTCACGTCAAGAAGATATACAATGGGAAAAACAGATCTCCTTTATAGCTGGAGATGCACTATTAATGCCGATCACATGTAAAGCGAAGCAGCTGTCTTGCCTTTGGTGAGGAGCACGCGCTGAACGGCATCTGGAATCGTGCATGGGCATTGTGAATTAATGAAGGTCCTGACAGCAGTCTGTGAGAGACTGTCCCAACTGACCCTCTGTCCGTGCAAGAACATGTTTATGTTTTCTGATTACAGTTTAGATGGAGTGAGAGAAAAAGAGCATGGTAGAGAATATGTATGTGGGTCAGGTGGAGACTAAATGTCACCTTGATAGTAAAACCTGAAATTGCCAACATTGTGGAGACCGTCCAATGGTCTTCTTGATAAAAAGGATTAAAAATGTCTCAATTAAGATCTAAAAATGCCAAACGGTTTATATGAGGTAGTTCTTTTTTTAAGAGACAGAGCAAGAAAATTTTATTTTGCCACACTGCTGTTGCATTCTTGCTTCATTGACGTCTCAAGTCGGTTATGTTAAGTGAAACAAAAGCAAAACTATCATAGAGATATGTTAACATAATCGGCTGATTCATTGTCATAGCAGTGTTGGGGGTAATGTATTAGAAGTAACTCGACATACCTAATCAGATTTCAAGTAACAAGTAATGCATTACTTTTAAATTTACAATAAAATTTTACTTTTTCGAATAAGTTTTCCCATTTATTGACCGACAGCTATAGAGAAATAGTGAGTAAGCGCAGACGCATTTTGTGCGCAGTGTGTAAACATGATGGTTACTCAAATAAGAACATGATGTCCTCAACATGAATAAAAACTGCGAAATGCAGACGCAGAATATTACACAAATCTGCAATAATTATACATTATAGCCGCGTTTCCACCGCAATTACCAGGAACTATTTGTCCCAGGAACTTTTTTCACAGGAACTTTTTTTCCCCAGACCGCTTGCTTACTGCGTTTACACCGCGTACTAAAGTACCGGTCCGGGGCGGGAAGATGACGTTGAACTGCGTGCGACTGCTCTTCTAGCCTGCGCGTTTGTTTTGAGTTTTGTATGGAGGAGATTCAAGCTTTGCTGCTTTTTTGTGTGCGATTGGTTTACTAACGAGGTAATTAACAAAACGGCAGAAAAGAGACGAGCACCCAAAGCGTATTCAGAAAGCTCGTAATGCTAGATATAAAAGTAGACGTTTGTTATCAGCGGACATTGACCGTGAGATTAATGGGACGAACGCGCGCCATCGGGCAGAAAGAATAGCGCAGTAAGAACCAATCAAAATTTTCAGTGAACAAGTCCCACCCCGAAAGTTCCTGAACTCTGAAAAAGTACTACCTCGCCAGCAGGGACTTTCTGTGGGGGAAATTTTTACCCGGAACTTCATAAAGACCCTGGTTCCTGCGGTGTAAACACACCAAGTACCACCCCAAAATTCCTAGTTCCTGGGGAAAGTTCCTGCGGTGGAAACGCGGCTTATTTAATCCAGACTGATCTTATGAAATGTGTCTCTATAGCACGCATTGTATTTATCTTGCAGTTCATCCGAGAAAATGAAATTTGTGCATATGATACCAGTTTTCGCATACATACGGTATGCAATTTATGCCGTGTAATACCCGTACCCACATACCCCACACCACTAATCCTACCCAAGGGGTTTACAATGTGTATCATATGAACGTAAAAAATAATTTTCACGAATAAATTGCATGTCAGATACGTTTTACCAATAGTATCTTTCAAAAGTTCAAAGAGGTGCGAGGTGCGTTCAACGAGGTGCGAAAGCAGGAGGAGAGGATGAGGTGCATAAAGGCCATTTCCCAGGCCAAGCAGGGAGAGTGGTTGAGATGGGAGAGTATGGAACAACGCAAGATGGGCAGGCAAGACTTTTGGTCAATGGAAGAGAGTAGGATCAGTTTCCTTATAAGGTCAACATATGATGTTCTCCCATCACCGCAGAACCTAAACCTCTGGATAGGAGAGGATCCCTCATCCTTTGGGTTCATCACCTGCCACATTAAGGCACATTTTGACAGGATGTAAGGTGGTTCTTAGCCAAGGTCGGTTTACTTGGCACCATGACCAAGTACTGCGATGTTTGGCTTTAGCATTGGAAGGCAAGCGTAGTAGGACCAATAAGTTACCGCCTGTTCTAGCAAAACATTACACGCGGAAGACAATATTCCTCCGCCCAGGCGAGCAACCACCAAGAAAAGGTGTTAACACCAGTTCTCGCCCAGGACAACTGGAAGCTGCTAGGGACTGGAAGATGCTGGCTGATCTTGATCAACGGCTTAGATGAGGCATATGAGAGGAAGAAACTGCGGTATGCTCATCTGGCCACTGAAGCAGAACAGCGAGGATGGAGAGTCCAGGTTTATCCAGTGGAAGTGGGTTGGCAAGGATTTGTGACACACTCTACAACCCGGTTCCTCAGAGGTGTCAGATTCAGTGGCCAAGAGTTGTGTCGCACAGTAAAGAACTTATCTGAAGCAGCAGAAAGGAGCAGCAACTGGCTGTGGTTGAGACGTAAATATTCTGGCTGGCTGTTTATTTGTATAGGTTGCATAGTAATTACAGTCATTACATTCCTGTGTATTGCGTGAATGACGAGGGGTGTTTGAGCAGATATTGGGTTTTGCGGTAGTTGGTATGCCATACGGAACCGCTGCCACTGAAACTGCTTTAAAGCAACAGTGGGGCTCGACAGCCTTAGTCAAACATGTTGGCATGTACAGTATGATTGGGTTGCGGAGAGATTGTGAGATAGTGGTTAGGTCACATGTGAACTACGAGGAAGAAGCAACCTCAGCAGCAGGAGTAAAGAAGTAAAGGTCAGTAAGCTGGGCTGAGTTGAGTGGGGGACGGAGGGGGGGAAACTTTAGGACGCTGTTGAGCCCTTTTAAGGTGTCGTGGGCTAGTCAACGAAACACTGAGGATGGAAGGTGCCCACTTGAAGACCCTAGAAATGTCCCCTACTCAGTTCAATCCAGACGGTTGTCGTGTTGGTCCACTAGGGAGACCACACTGTAGTTGCAGCCGTCGTGTGCTGACACGCCAAGTACACTGCAGCCGTTAACAATGGACAGAAGGGGAGTAACACCACCATATGGAAAGAAGCGTAAATAGATGGAGAAGCATAGTTTACTGTCTGAAACAGAAAGTAAACTGAACAAGGCCATGCTGTAAAGAATAGCTGAACTCGGGGGGACACATGCACTAAACAGCTTCTTAAGTACTACTTACAGTGTCACTGTCATTACAACTGATTAAAGCATTAAAAGCCCAAGTGCAGCTGAGATGTAACTGGTAACGTGTCATGCAATGATCAGAAACACACTGGGTGGTTGGACTGAAAAAACTGTTGCAGCTGCACAGACTGATGAGAGAGACACTGTCGAAGTCTCAGTGTCACGCTCAACAATAGCAGGTATTAGATAACATAAAGGCTGCCAAAAACACATGTGCCACTCTAACTTTCTTTTTCTGCGAATATTGTGAGAGCAGATCTATGTCATGCCAAGACTTGTCTTTGAAATGAGAAAATTATCTGATAGGCATTCCTTGAATTGCCTCAAGCCTGGATAACTAAAAAGTTTGTTACACTCGTATACTGGTTTAGTTGCATATTGGTTACAAAATAATGGTCATGTACTTGGTACTGTACATGTAGTGCTTAAAAAAACAAAATTAAACATCACTTTTAGAGAATTACAGACCTGTCTCTCTTCTACCATTCATTGGGAAAACACTTGAACGAGTACTTGGTCATGGTGCCATAATTATCCTATAGTTTTCCTTCATCATCATCATCATCATCATCATCAGACACTCTAAATGCTTCTACTGCACAACAGTTTGATGAATAACGACAAGCTACAATTACGTGACTGACTTTTTCATCATTAAAATTTCATCTGCCAAAAGTGCCACTTCCTCAGATGTCAGCAGAAACAAGTGCTTTTAAAAGAATATCATAAAGGAAAGAGGTTTGTCGCTACTCAAAAACAGAGTTGTTGATCAGAAGTCTATAATTGTAAATAGTGTAAGTGTGCCATCTTGTGCTCAGAAGTATGCATGCAGTCTGTAAATGTTGGATGACAGGTGAATCTCATGACAGCATGTCTTGGCTGTATTGCTCCCAACAATTAAAAAGAAAAACATGACATTTTTCAGAAAGAAAATGTTGCACTTTTCAGGACCAATTTTTTTATGCACTGTAAACCTGAATAAGTTGTTAAAACTCAATTTAAGGCAATCGGTTGCCTATGCTTGTTCTTAACTTGAAATATTTGAGTAAACTAAACCATACATTTAACTTATAATTTTAATGTAACCTGAATGTGAACATTTTAATTCATATATAGTTGGGCGATTCCACAGTATCGGGCTTACTTCGAGGACAAAAGTCTGCAAAATTCAATCTTCATGCAGAAAGCCATTGTCCTCAGGTTAACATCCTGTGACAACCTGGGATACAGCTGTGTGAAAGGCAGGATAAATCTGGCAATGTTGAACTTGTAAACTTTGATCAAAGTTGAATTTAACGTATGTAACATGGACGGAAAAACAGTGTAAATTCAAGCAGAAAGTGTACTTAATCTAATTCAGTTTAATAAAATTCAGGTTGAATCCAAGTTCATGTTTTGCTTTGTTCCTAATTTGGCATAATTATGAGTCATCCGTTGTGCATTTTTCACAAAACTGCAATATGACTTCCATGCAGGCAGGGTGACCATCTAATATGATCTGTTTCATAAACTTAAAGGTGCATTTTTGAGTCTGGTATGTTCATAAATTTAAAGTCAGCAAAATTACTAACAAATACCACAGGTATATTTTTCAAATTTCTTTGCCAAATATAGAAGACAGAAGACGACGTGCGCTTGTTCCGTGGCGCAATTCTATTTTAACGGCGCACCAGACGCACTTCACAATCGGTTCACAGCCGAGGAGATCGACGTTCTCGCCAGGGCCGTAAAAGAAAGAGAAGTGACATTGGGGATGGGACAAACCGACCCAAAGTAGCTTCGGTTAAACATGCATATAATAACTTGGGTAAATGTGTAAGTTGTATGCCTATTTTTCCCATCATCATGGACACAACAATGATTTCCCTGATGTTTATATTTTTTTCTTATAATAATGTATCATTTGCAAAAAGTAAAATGCATCTGTGTAGCAGAGAGAATCATCTACAGTGTATGCGCGTTGTTCACTCTCTGTTATGGCCAAGCATGCGCGCTTAAAATAGCATTATGAGCAATGCGCAACTGACATTAGACCAGTTTTTTTCTGGTCATTGGCGCAATTGTTTTCTGGAACTGCAAAATAGCACAAGGAATTGTTTGCGCCGACACACGTCTCCTTTTTGCGCCAAGCCGCCCAGGGAGCGCAAGTTAATTTCCTAGTTTACCGACGTGCGTCTGTGGAGGAAAAAACACGCTTTGCGCGCGTGCAAAATAGGAATGATAAATGCGTCAGTGTATAAAGTCATTTGCGCCGGGTGCAAGATAGAGCCCCTAATGTTTAAACTAATGTGTGCCGTCAGAGCGGAAAATCTGCACGTGTGCCTTACATGCCCAGTTCACTGTTGTTTAACAACCTGCGCTTGACGCCGACAGATTATTGTAATGGCATTTGTGATATTGTGTTAACGCACTATTAACATGTTAACTTGGACAGCCTACGCTATATACTGACATTCTGACAGAAAATAAAATCATAATAAAAAAAAAAGTCATTGATGACGATGTTGACTTTCATGAAAAGCTCATTGATTCAAAATACGCGGAAAACAACGATCGAAGTTGGATATCTTCTGTCCAATTTACGAACATGAAGTGCATAATCTGTCAAAATATAATACAACCACCATTCATGCATGATCTTCATGAACACGACGCTGCTTTCGGTCCGAAACCATGCACTTGATATCGACTTGATCACTCTTTTATTCTTTCTCTCCACAATGATCATATTTAATGTTTACTTAAACAAAGTTTACCACGTTCGTAACATTTTAACGTTCGTAACCTTTTGGACAGAATCCACAAACTTACCCACATTCGTCGAAATCCGTGAAATCCTGTTAACTCTTCCTCTCACGCAGAGCGACCGTGACCTAGACAATCTTATTCCTGACAGGTGAACCGTTGAGGCGTTAGGAGATGAAATTAAGCGATGAAATAAAATGTTCGAGCGTTATGATTTTTTGACAGAAAATCTCAGCCCCTGTTTTATCCTGATTTATTAACAATTTATCATGTAGCTACGTACATGAGAATTTAGTCCACACAAGATGTTTTTATCGTCTTGTTACTGATAGAATTACATGGAAAAATTATATGTCTGCTTACTTTAAAATCATAGTTTAACGTACGTAACTTCTTTGACGGAAAGTGTAACGAACGTTAATAAATATTTCCATTGCATCGTGGTAGATTAAGGGAATTATAATTTCAGTGTTAGTAGATTTATTTTGTAGAAGACACACCAAAATAAATGTTGAGTGCCAAAATTCAGGATTTTATTACAGCAAATTAAAGAAATGACTTAGGAAAAATTCAGATGCACGTAATGTCCCACACTGACACCTGCAATTTCTGGGGACGGAAATAAAATAAAGTCTCATTACATGATAATGCCAAGGCTTAGTGGGATAAAACTAAATTTATTATTTCTAACATCTATCTTTAACGAAATTATGAACTAAAAATTAAAAAAATGGCAACAGCTGGGTATTATTCAATCTATATAGTTCATTACACCCCTTGTGGACCGATACTGTGGAATCGCCCAGTTAGCTAACTATAACAAGCAAATTCAATAAATGCTCATCACTAGCAGGGTGGATTATTGTAATGTCCTCCTCACTGGCCTTCCAAAAAAGACCATAAGACAGTTGCAGCTCATACTAACTCTGAGCAGGACCGGAACATATTGAACATATCACACCAGTCCTCAAGTCTTTACAATGGCTCCCAGTTACATTTAGGATTGATTTTAAAGAATTATTACTGATATATAAAAGATTCAATGTGCTAGGTGTCACGATACTCACAGGAAACGCAGACACTGGCTCCGGCTCAGGAACAGCAGACACTGGCTCCGGCTCAGGAACAGCAGACATTGGCTCCGATGCAGGAACAGCAGACACTGGCTCAGGCGCAGGAACAGCAGACACTGGCTCCGGCGCAGGAACAGCAGACACAGGCTCCGGCTCAGGAGCAGCAGGCACTGGCTCCGGCTCAGGAGCAGCAGGCACTGGCTCCGGCTCAGGAGCAGCAGACACTGGCTCCGGCTCAGGAGCAGCCGACACTGGCTCCGGCTCAGGAGCAGCAGACACTGGCTCCGGCTCAGGAGCAGCCGACACTGGCTCCGGCTCAGGAGCAGCAGACACTGGCTCCGGCTCAGGAGCAGCAGACACTGGCTCCGGCTCAGGAGCAGCCGACACTGGCTCCGGCTCAGGAGCAGCAGACACTGGCTCCGGCTCAGGAACAGCAGACACTGGCTCCGGCGCAGGAACAGCAGACACTGGCTCCGGCGCATGAAGAGCAGACACTGGCTCAGACTCAGGAACAGCAGACACTGGCTCAGACTCAGGAACAGGAGACACTGGCTCCGGCTCAGGAACAGCAGACACTGGCACCGGCTCAGGAACAGCAGACACTGGCTCCGGAACAGCAGACACTGCGCAGGAACAGCAGACATTGGCTCCGGCTCAGGAACAGCAGACACTGGCTCCGGCTCAGGAACAGCAGACACTGGCTCCGGCGCAGGAACAGCAGACACTGGCTCCGACTCAGGAACAGCAGACACGGGTTCCAGCTCAGAAACAGCAGACACTGGCTCCGGCTCTGGAACAGCAGATAAGGGCATCTCCAGGATCTGAGCTAAATGTTCCAAATAGTCGGTCAGTCATCTCCTGATCTGTCTCTGACTGAGCAGATGTGGCGTGAGCCGTCTCTGTCTGGGCAGACGGGACGTGAACAGTCCCCGGCTGGGCAAACGTGACGTGGACCGTCTCTGACTGGGCAGACGTGTCCCGAACCGTCTGACTGGTCATACGTGACGTGAACCTTCTGGCTGGGCAGACATGACGTAAACAGTCCCCGGCTGGGCAAACGACGTTTAAGACGTTTTATTTAGGGTAATCCAAAATCATAGTCATCCAGGCAGGGGTCAAAATCCAATAATCAATCAAAACACAAAAACAAGCAAGAAAACAGACCTCAGAAGTGGTGTGACAATAAACATGGACTCCATAACAAACACTAAACAGGCAGGGTATTTATACCCTGAACATGACAATCATGATAAGGAAACAGGTGAGTGCACTGAACAGTGATGAGCGCAGACAAGGACTGTGGGGAATGCAGATCCAAAAGTGAATGACAGCGTGGGGAAAGATGACCTCTAGTGGACACCAGGGAACATAAACCAGACACTGTAACACTACAACCGCAAAATATTGCAGATATGCTCACTGAATATAAACCCAACAGATCACTCAAATCATTACGATCACATCAGCTAGAAATACCAAGGGTTATAATCAATTCTATCACCTTACACTAAACCAACCATTTTAGAAAACTTTGTGCATTTTTACATTTTCAAAAAAGATAATTATATATGGTTTATAAGCTGTTTTCTTCAGAGGAACCAAAAATGTCCCCAAAAGGACAAGGATTTCGGATATTGACATCTTTGTGGGGATATTTTGTTCCCATAACGTAGGATTTACGTAGGGTTTACCAGGCTGTACACACACACACACACACACACGCACACACACACACATCATTATGTGATTATCTGTTTTCCAGTCTCTAAGTGTTAACAGCACATCTGCTCATATCATTCTGTTAAAGGACAACTCCGGTGCAAAATGAACCTTTGGTCTAATAACACATTGGTACCTAGTCGACCGTTCTCTGAGATTTGTTTTCATGATAATCAAATGTGAAGAGTTTTATCTCTAAAAACTGTTTTGCATATAACACTAGTACACAGGGCATAGAGTAAAAATGAAAAATAAAAATCGCAAGTGAATACCACTAATAAGGCTCAAAATAGCCCCACACACACAGTAGCATAATAAGAGTCCCTACATGCAAACTGAAGAACTGAACTGAAGCATCAAGAACTTTGTGAGAGTATAGTTTAATAAGAAGATACTTTATAAAGACAGTCCACTTCGAGTAATAAGGCCATCTTTGGAAAACAGTCTCAACCATCAAACCACGAACGCGACTTGTCATATTTTGAAAGGTTTTGAGTAATGAGTGTTAAATAAAAGTCCTTAACTTTTTTCTGTTAAAAATGACAAAATTCACATAATGAACGAGTTCATCATGAACCCATTTTTCGATCCATATTTTTGTCTTATCCTGAACCACTATAGTACACCTACATTGGGACTATTTTACACTGGTTCGGATCGCTGCGGAGTAGCCCAGTACCCGTGTGATTCGTCATAGACGTCCACAGAGAGAAGTAGTTCCGGCTACAATGTTCTTCCGAAAGACGCATTATTCTGTTAATAAACGCAAGTTTATTATCGCTCGCTAATGCACCAAAAACGTATAAAATAAAGCCTCACATTCATAAAGCCTCACAAATAACTTGCAAGTATCGAGGCCACAGACAGCAGTCATTTAGTAATAGCCTATGTTCTTTTCCTTTTTTTTTTACCTACACACCACTGTGAATATTTTTGTTTTTTCATTTCAAATAGGGCCAATATATAGGCTTCTCCTAGGCTTACATTTTTAAATTACAAGGGCACTACTGATGTTTTTGTTATTGTATTTTCAATATTACAGGCTATTACTTGTGCATTAACATATCTGGTTATAGTAAACATATTGTTTGTTTAAAAACAACATATTTTGTCATCCTTGCTGCAAGCTTACAAGAGCGATATCATTAAATTTGAAGGGGGGCCCTAAAATATTTTCTTGGGGAAAAGGGAGTCTCAGACAAAAAAGGTTGGGAACCACTGCTCTCTATGTAACCAAAGTGTTATTAGACCATTAGTCCTTTAAGTGCCTCTTTTTAGAAACATACAAACCCTCTTAGGCTATATTTGTCTCGGGACTTAATGGACCACAGTTGGAAAAAATGCAACCAGTGAAATAGGGCATTACGTTTTTTTTTTTTTTTTTACTTTTTGTCAACGGCACCTCAGAGACACCAACTTCTTCCCATGACCCCTATTTACACTCATTATAATGTATTCTGGAGTCGTTACAGAAATAAAGGCAGAGCTCTTAATGCTTACTTGTCTGTTCTTCTGTGAATCTCAAAGGACGGATCTCAACTGCTAACCTCTCTCTCTCACTGTGGTTGCCAGGATATGGCTTTTCAGTTGCCAGGATACAGTCCCATCCTACTCGAGGATGAGTGCTCTCAAAGGAACCAAGTAGACTTCTGTGGGACCTACAAAACAAATCTGGTTTTTAATGGTAGGACCTTTAATGAGTGGTCAAAATTTTTAGCAGATATCATATATATATATATATATATATATATATATATATATATATATATATATACTTGGGTTGATGGCTGGGATGCATGCGAGAATGGATGAGGACATTTTAATAAATTAATAAAACACGTGAGCGTTACGTGGGGCTTTATCAAGGCTGTGAATGAGCAAGTAACGTTACATAGGAAAAAGGAAAACCCTTCAAGTTAGTACCATGGAATAAAAAAATTGAGAGTTCATACAGTATCTCGCAATTTTGGACTCACACATGAGTCTAGCCTATTTCTTCTCGCAATTCTGAGTGGAATGAATCGTTCTCCCCTCCGCCATGTTTAAAATGTAGCTAACGTTATAGGCCGCCCACATTTGACTCACAATTATCTCCTCCTAATTTAGCTGTGTTAAATAGGCTACAAACGTTACATCAGACAGTGTTAATGTGCAATTTTTACCTAGGAAACTCCTTACGATAATTCCGATTGAAGACAAAGTGAAGACAAATATCCATTTAAAACTAGCATGACAGACTTAGCCGTTTCTGAGAAGTTAAGTAACTAAAATAGAGCACGGTATTACGTTTGAAATATTGTTTGAAAACAACAGTTCAAAACACGAGTAACTTACGTTTTAGACGTAATTTTGTCCGTTTTTGTCAGTAAAAAAAGACAGCCGTTTCACCAACGTGCGAGCAACACAGGTGTGATTTGTTTTGTTCCTGTGTGTGTTTGAACAAACCTTGGCTAAATGATTCAATGATTCTTTTTAAGACGTTTGCTGAATTCATAACCGCATAGCAGTTGTTGCATACTACCAAGGGGGTAATCCATCGAGCGGAAGTTGAAGCCTCGTGGGAGCTGACATCTTGTGGCAGAACTTCACTTGCGTTAGCATTCCCATTGACTCCCGTTCATTTTGGCGTCACTTTGGCAGTGAATAACTTTACATCTGAGGCGTTTGAAGACCCCATTTGTCCTTTATTTATTTCTAAAGAAACTCGACAATGTATAAATAGCTCCATTACCTTGTAGCTTATGTTATGGCCCCGTAGAAGCAGTTTTAGTGAAAGTAGGCTAACAATTGCGTCATACCCACGCGACTCTCTGTCGCACAGTTTTGAGATTACCGTATGGACACGAGAAGAAGCTCGCGCGCAATCGGGAAACGTGGAGGCAAAATGACAAAATAATTTATCAGAATACCTAGCAAACTTGTCTCCTTCTCCTAGCCCGTGGACAGCTCCTATTCATACTCTCTGCCTCTGCGCATGTTTCAGGAGGGAATGATTCAGATTTCTCATGCCACCGCACTAGAAGTCAAACGGTTCACTCACGTCACATCTACGCATTCTAGCTCTGTATG
Source organism: Cyprinella venusta (assembly GCA_038021265.1). NCBI lineage: Eukaryota > Metazoa > Chordata > Actinopteri > Cypriniformes > Leuciscidae > Cyprinella > Cyprinella venusta. The sequence continues at coordinate 7,492,918 of CM075883.1, read as the reverse complement.
AGTCTGCGCGTCAGGGACGGAAGTGCTAAAAAATCACCCATAACGGGCTTCAATCGTCTCAATGGAGTTCCAATGAGATCGCTCTCTTGTGATTCCTGCCATAGAAAAATATAGTTTAAAAAAAATGTTGACAGGAGTAGATAATTTGCTGCAAATCCACTTTAGTTACTGAAAGAATCAGCATTCTGAGTAGCCTGAAAATGATTCAAATGACTCACAGCCACCTGTCGCCACCTACTGGATTAACGGTGTAGCCTGTCGTGCAGAACAATTCTGCTGGAATTATTGGGGGGAAAATGCTTATTGACTTTATGGTAGCACCATATTTCATTTTTGACAGCAGGAATGAAAGCAAGGATGTGAGGGATAGAAGCACATTGGAAAATCTGTGCTGTTTTAAACTGAATAACTGAGACATCATAGCTTTTAAAAAGATAAAATTATAATTGCTCTGAGATTGGGTTAGGAGACTGCCCTGCTCATTTGGCAATGGAGGTAAATTAACCAAGACACTGAGCAGACCCCTGGCTCCTTTGATCAAATATAGCACGGACATGTGTCTCGGAAGGGTCTCATGCGCATGCTAATCTAATGACAGATATAATCTAATGAAGTTTTCTCCATTCATCTGTAACTGAAACAGTGAACACAATTTCACCCACCTTCTCTGTCAAGGCAGAAAAACAAAGATGGCTAATTTGAACAAAAAATCTGATATTCATTTAGTTCTGGTCTACATGAGTGAGCCTGGTCCTGGCACCCTTTAGGTTATTAGCGAGATTCACATGGGTTTAATAAATTACCGGTTCACGGTCATGCATTTATTTTCCATTTCAAATCATTTTCCATTTCAAATTATTTTATTTTATTTATTTATTTATTTATTGCCGTTAAGGGTAACTGAAACCAAAGCAATGCTGATAATAACAAACGTAGATTTCTAAAATCTACCATTTTTGTCATATTTTTAAAAGCAGGCTAAATTAAGTGTGCACACTTGCTAAGAACTCTACAATTGCTACAACTGACAGGATGTGACTGGAATTTAAGAAATGCCTTGCACAATAGGCTACATCTGAACCCCTTCAATGCATGTACAGTAGCTAACACGGATGTGCATGCTGTTTTATGTTACAGATTACTAGGGCTGTTTATTGATTAAAAAAGATTAATCAGATTAATTATACAATATGCAAATTGCAGATCCTAATTATTAAATGTAATATGCATGCTGATTAAATTAATCCTACTACTCATAAAACATACACAACATGGCTTAAAAACCCTCGGTGGGGTATAACGACCCTCATGCCTTTGCCTTTCCACTGAAACAGGAAATTAAAGGGTTAGTTCACCCAAAAATGAAAATTCTTTCATCATTTACTCACCCTCAAGTTGTTCAAAACCTCTATGTGTTTATTTTTTCAGCTGTACACAAAGGAAGATATTTGGAACAATGTTTTAATCAAACAGATCTCAATCCCCATTGACTTCCATTGTAGGAATAGGGGTCTCAGAAAAAGTTGGGAACCACTGCTATAGTCCAATGGGGCACCAGGGGGAGCAGTACCACCCATGCCTACCCTCTAGATATGCCACTCTCGCAAATTCAAGTTTCATGCCGACTTTAACATTTAAAATTGGCATCTACCAAATAGCCGCAAATAGCCTACAAAATAATATTAAATTTAGATCACTAGAGTTTTCTGATTTGGCACTGTTTCATCTAAATGCATCCTTTTGTTGTTTCATGATTGCATTTTTCAAAATGATTTTAAGAGTGAAAACTAAATGTTTATTTACTTGTGTTCAGTAGCTCTCCAAACAGAAAGCCTTTAAAAGCTTTCACTGTTTTGACTGGGATCGCGCAGTCATATGAAAGAAGCCACTGTGAATTGCCTGGATGGAGCATTGGCCGTCCCGAAACCCCCTCGAGTCCCCCCGACACATTATTCAGAGGGGCGGGACAGTCAGAGAGAGACGCTGAAGAAATCGCCCGCTGCTACTCGTGCAGATGTTGACAGGGCTCGCGCAGTGCAACAGCATCTTCGTATTTCACTGTTTTTGAAAGAGGAGTCGCTCACTTTGTATCTTCACCATGGGAAAAGTTGAAGGCGGAATGAAATGTGTGAAATATCTCCTCTTCGTGTTCAACTTTATTTTCTGGGTAAGTAGCGCAATACGGTAGTGTTGTATTTATTTACATGCCACCATCATGTGGTATTTTAGTTCTCTATATTTTGGTATCTGGAGCCAGTTTTGCTGGCACTTTCAAGTCAAATATTCCTTCTGTTAAGAGTGTTTAAATTACACACCTTCTGCAGGAATTTAAAGCTTGATTTGGGGGTAGGCTGAGAGTCACTGCTCGTACGACTCAAATCAGATTTTCCACTGAGGAAAATCCGCCCCTTTTTCCTTCGGCGTGTGTTTGTTTTGAGGGCAGCAGTCGGACACTGGCGCTCTGTAGTAAGCTACTGGGTGTTTTGATTCTCCTCACTGACTTACATTACAATACATTCGTTTAAATTAATGCACTGATAAGTTCAGTAAACCATTCTGCAGGTTATCGTTATGCCAGTTGGTGGCGAGCAGTGAGCTTTGTTTATTATGAGTAAATCATTGAATCAATCACTCATTGGACAGTCCACCGTGAAATCAAAATTGACAGTGTTTTTTTTTTTACCCAATATTGCAGTATTTATTATAAATGATTTATCCATGCACTTCATTATTTTTTAACTCATGTTCACTTATTCTTGTCGAAGTAACTTACCCTGCCTCTTTGGCCGTGTGTCCACCAAAGCGTTTTTATCCAGCTGAAAACGCTACACGCTCTGCTGAAGAAGCCGTGCTTTGGGCGCTTGAGAGCGTTTTGGCAGCGCAGCGTTTTTTCCGTTGAGACGTTTCGTTGCTATGATACAGAATATCCGCAGCAGTTTAAAGGGGTGGTCTAGTCCTCTTTTTCTTTGCATGATTGTGTTTATGGGGTGCAATATAACATGTATTCGTGGTTTTTCTTTTTTTTTTTTTTTAAAGTCTTATTTTTCATAAACTTCACCTTTATTGTAAGCCGCGCTCTCCTCTGTCCCCTGAACGAGCGGTTTACTTCCTGATTCTATGAAAACACTCCCTCAGAAACACGTCGTGGGCTCAGATTGGTTCGTTTGGGCGGGTGTGTTGTGATTGGCTAAACTGTCGCTCACGTTGTCCGGAAGATTAACGCCTATTACCTTACGGGGAAACGCCAGCTCCGGTCCAGATGTAAATAATGGTGTCGAACTGCAGTATCAGTATGAGGCAGAATCATCAGACCGAGAAAGCCGCGATGAAGCGAGTAAAACAGAACCACACCACACACGGCTCTTACTAAACGTTTCTGAATGATAATTTGCCATATTTTTTTAACCATATACACGTTTGTTTTACACAATAGCATCTGACTGGCAACGATAGCAACTGACTGCCTACTAATGTTATACTCAAACAGCGTTGGCAAGTTTACGT